>JAXGGS010000907.1:0-27380 GCA_035585475.1 Armandia brevis | reverse complement strand
AGAGCAACTGCTGGTATGTGATTAGTATTTTGCAATGAAGGCTCGTCCTTCAGACCCCAATCTGACCGGAAGTCAGCGCGCGGAAGTAAGTGACCTTTTGATAAGAGTTTATATGACACTGCCGGCCTCGGACGACCTCCTCCATCATGGCTTGTCGATGGCAGCAGCTGGAAACACAAACCGGAACAGCTACACTTGATGGTCAGCAGGAAACCAAAGACGAGGATAAATGAGATGGAATTCCTCAAAGAAAGCTGAAGCAATAACGCAGAATGAAGGACCGAATCATAATAATCCAAAAGCAGCTCAATTAGATCCAAAACATTCATAATTGTACATATAAGATATGTTTGATGGCAACGTTTTTAATAGAGTTCTGATGAATACACCACGAATGAAATAATAGGAGGCAAAAATGGTGGGCATTCCAATGCTTGAACATACTAGTTAATTTGGGATAATTTGTTATAAATATAGGGCGATTTAGGCATCAATTGCATGGAACACTGAGTATTTCACTTTAATATTTTATAGGTAGGCTGAATACATGGTCCGGAATTTTGTGCATAACTATGCATCTACGAAGTGAAGAATGCCCAAAACGTTGTGCTTCTATAGTTCGTTAATATGGATGCACTAATATTCAAAATACAGCATCTCGGTACAGAAATATAAGAATATTGACCTAAGAAAACATTAAATTTTACATTATATATATAGATCGTCTGGGCACAAGTTTAATTTCACCATGTGGGGAATCTCTAAAATTTAGTTCCCTGACGAGATTTGTTGGACGAGCAGGCAATCTAGGGGAGAATCACCAATTATCAACAAACGATGTTTTCTTGTTTCTCTGCAAACGCCTATCGATGACAACGCGAGCGATATGAGCGAAATCAGCGTGGGCGTCACCGTGTGATTGCTTCCCAAGGTCACGACCAAGATTGATTAGCCCCAGCAGGAAGACATCTAATCAGGCGAGAGAAGCGGAACAATAAGCAGTGATAATGAGTGTTGGACTGACTGCTACTTACCGACTCGATAGGCGGGAAATATTTACTTGGTAATTCAGATCCTCGTCTCGTCAAACATCGCGAGATTGCAGCTCACACGCCTGAATAGTTGGATGATACTTGAGTTCGGCGAAATGAGACGCTGGATAGACTAGACATAAATGTGACGTTTTTGCTTACAATGATGCAAATTATCACACATCAGCATTGCTTTTATTGAAAAAACTGTCCGACAGGAATGAAACAAACATCAACAGTGAAATTCATCCCTCAAGAGAGATTACCTGGAAGCCATATGCATGATAGCGGCAGTTTGAGCGGAAAACAACGAATGCAGTTTATGGATGTGTTAGGGTTACAGGGATACGTAAGGTGAAAAAGTGTGTAATAAAAAGTCTTGCTGCAGCACTTTATAATTATTAGACAAATTCTGATTCTCTTATGTTAACCGATTATATACATCCATTCCATCTGAATTTAATTTGCGTCTTTTTCAATGACTTCTCTAATGTTCAAGTACACTGTGTTTCTCAGTTTAGTGATTAGTCAGAGTTCATATCAGAACGCTTGAATACTGCTTATTGAATAATATTTATACCAACGACGCAGCTCACCTATTTAGTGTTATGTTTTAGTATCCTTGACCATGGAAAATTCTTCTATCACGAACAGACTCACAACAAAGCCATAGTTATATGTATTTTCCTAACGGATATAAACTAGACTGTAGACTGAGCTACATATCTGTATGGATGCAACGAGTGCTTGAGCAAAGCTTCTTCATTATATGCACAGCGCTGCCATGGGCAAATGGGTATGAATCAAACCTAAATCGTTCTTTTCCTGAAAAAAAATCACAATTGCAGAATCGCGCAGATCATGTCAGAAATACATTCAATAAACAGTCAGTAGCATCATGCTAGACAGGGTCAAAGATCCATGGAGTTGATTAAATTTGCGGAGGTTTAATGGAATTCTTGCGTTAACATTATTACAAGGCATGATTATTTTGTGGTATGTGATGCGATTTTCGATAGAGGGATTAATTGCAGTCAGGCATACTGTATTAAGACAACATCATCAATAACCATTGACCGATTGATGGGACATGCAAACAAATACGTTGCACTGACTCTACCCTTCTAATAAACACTACTTTTTGCGTTTTATTGGTGACACGTCTAAATTAATGGCCCCTGATCGGCTACTTGGCCCGAATTAACAACCTGCTACCAATTGCATTGCGCAATTATTCGTATCTCGCCTTTATGACTTAGTTTATAACTCACGAGAGCATCTGTCTCGGGCGCAGTAAAGATCATCTGCTGTTGGAAATGCGCTGTATCCACCTGCTTTAGGTGCACCCATATATCTGGAACCAGCAATTTCATTTTGCTTGAATACGGTCTGCCAGTCAGTACATAACCGTATAAACAGTAACTTTATATCATTAGTCATTTTCAAATTATCATGAACCTCCTTTAGATTAATTTATAAGATGTTTGTTCATAACTCATCACTCAAAAGTTTCCTATGATTTACAATGGAAAGAAATCAGGTCACGGAAGAGGACACGCATTGGCGCTCCCTGTCTACCGGAACCAGCTCAGACTTGTACTTCCGGAAGGGCTGATTTATCACCCATCCACTCGAGCCGCTCTGAAGATAAAGATTTATTGTTGAGAATATAGATTGACCCAATGGTACCTTGATGAAGGCATGCCGATTGAGATATAGACACAAACGGTCATTTGTCTTTGCAATTTTTATTTAGGCAGAGTTAATTATAGATACAGATTCATGGAAACACTTTTCTTGCATCCAAAAAGAACTGCTATGCTTCTCCAACATTATCCAAACTGGGTGTTTTTTGAGCATACATTACGCTTGTACCTCGGTGGATTCTGATGGAGAATGCTGGAATGCCGTACGACTTTAGTATGGCCTGAGATAATGGTGTCTCTGACACGTGTGCCCTTGCTTGAGGTGTGGAGAGTAACATTTCGCTTTCTCTCACTAACGTGTTTGACCGTGCCTAGGTATTGCACGAATGCTGTGATTTACAAAGCTTTTGGAAACTTCCTTAGCGTGTTTTTGTTCTTTGCAGTACTTTTTGGAGTGGTGAAGTATCATGGAATCCCGGGGAAGAGGCATTAGACCGAATCTACATGAGCTGGCATCTTTACCTCTGTAATTGATCCTATCCATACTAAGTTATACTAGGTTAAATGTCGCCCTTTTATGTCGCCCTTTTATGTCGCCCTTTTATTCCCTTTTATTCCCTTGTTCATATCGCAAGATAATTTAAAATACAAGCTAAAATTGTCCATCTTCTTGTCGTATCCATATGTAAATAAAGTACAACATTGCCCAGCCAGAGTTTAAGATACATAACGCATTCCAGACTGTGTTTCATATTCATCAATATTTTGGAGTCCCGTCAGAAAACCGTTGCATATGCGCAAATACATTGAATGCAAATAAATTAATTTACTTAGCTTAATAACGAGAAGACGTCTGGAATCATGAGAAAGGCATATCATTGCCAACCATTCGCTGAAAACGCGTTAAGTTACGAGCTCTCGATACCACTTCCAATATTCCATCCGTGTATGAAACTCTTTCCGGAAACGGAAAGAGGCAAGCGGACCGTTTGATTGATTGTTGATGATGAAATTCAGAAAGTTACAATATCTACTAAGTTCTCCATCCAACTCGAGTTGTGAGATAGTCCACGCCTTCTGTTTAAATCGTATCAATGATTTGGAGACGTTAAAAATGGTTGGATTATTGATGTAATTTTTGCACCAGGGGTAAACGTTCTATCATTCGACAATCAAACGGAAGCCTCGTGGAAAAAAATAGGCAGCCTCACTTTCAATTTCCTCTCTCTGAAGCCAGAGGGAAACCGGAAGTAGTGATATGACACCACTGCGACAATTTGTAGTTTCCTGTCTGCGATTGTTCAATTTTTGTCCGGAATGGGTAGCCTAAAATGTCATTTGATGAATTTGTAGTGTAGTTGTACATACTATGTACATTTAAATGCTGCTGTTAATTGTATGTAGGAGCACTCTATCTCGTTTATATGTTATCTCTTGTGATCCAAAGGTGCATTCTTCTCGGCCACCGTTCAGGCAGACAGTCACTAGAAATAGAGCAATGAATTGACTAAAATAGCCGGCTAATCATGTTCGCCCATTTGAGAATGTGTTCAGTTCATTGATGAATCATTAGTTCAAATAGGCTACGTGCATCGGATGTCCTGCTCTGGGGAAAACTATCAACACAGCAATCAGTTGTGCTGGCGGAAATTGAGACAAATAAGGCTCTGGGGGATGCACTTTATTTGTGGATCATCACTTACTGTCTTCTGCTGGGAATTCATCCCCTTCTTCTTCGGCGGGTAAAGCTCGCAGGCGGCTTTTTCTCCAAATGCATGTGGTGTGGTCTCCGGTATACCCCATACATCCGTTAATATGTCAAAAGACGAACACTCGAGGGAAACTTTAATATGCTGATGGTGTGCTGTTCACCTACCCCGTCAAATAGGTCAAGGCCTATGGACAAGAACCAGATTCTGGCACCTCCGTTGTATCTCTATCACCTATGCGAGGTTGCTCACAGGGATAGCCCAAGTAAGTACTCGATGAAAAACTTTTTCAAGAACGCCAATCTTAATAATGCAGATGTGAGGTTGCGCCAACCCTTTCGATGAATGTGTGTTATATAATGAAACTGTAAGCGCTCCTATGACATATATACGTTCTTTGGACATAGATTCAATCTTACAGCGACTGGGAAACAAACTCGGATCGAGGATGATAGCACTGATGAGCTGACTACATAACAAAACATCACATATTTCACTTGCCGCAAGTTATGAACAACACTGGGGAGACATGAATCTAAGGTCCTGGCACAACGAGCTTGATGGGCTGTTTGTGAATAGTCTGCCGGACAGATTTAGTTAGCGTGTGCAGAATAATGCTGTCATTTTATTCACGAGCTACATAATTTTTCATCAAAAGTAATCTAAACGCCGTCCGCATGCTATGTTTTTGCATAATGCTCCTATCTATTTAGTGACCAGAAGCTGCTTCTATACCGACATTTAATATATCGATATCGCGTCTTTGCGTTCACTTCTCGGATCAAGCATGGGCAACTTTGGAAACACTGGGTGCCAAATATGTTGCCGCAAACCGTTTATACTATCAGGGTATGTAGAATGTTTGCCGATGAAAACAACTTGTTGCATCACCCAACCAGAACATCAACAGCTGATGGATGGTTCAATCCAAATTAGTTGCTACAGTTGACTTGCTTGAGCTGGAATATATTTTTGGCAAGAGCAAATTCAATATATTCCACACAGAGGGCAACCACCAGATAGCTGCTTGTTCCAGAACCAGTGATTTCATTATAAAGGGTCGGACGTGAAGTCAGCAGGAGATCAAGCCCTGCTCACTCGGGTCAATAACTGCGCAAGCCGTCAATTTGCACAGGAAATAGTTTCGTATTGAGCGAGAGGAGATGTAATACCGGTGCAGAGGAATGACAGAACGCAATGGGAACATGTTATCAAGGCATGCGGGTTTTGTCCAGTCAGGTCAGTGACCTGGGTGTCAAGTCCAGCCTGAAGGCTTCACGACACAACAATCACGCTGTTACTCAATCAGAAAAACATCATCAGTGCACATGCTTATATTAATGTCCAAAGGAGTATTTGAGTGTTGAGCATTACGAGTCATGGCAACTTCGCAATCGAAATCAGTACCAATTGCAATTAGGTGTGGGTATATACCTGCAGAAACAGCTTTGTTTATCTCTCAGATTAATCCACGCATTTACCCCGTACGGTCTGGACGAGGATAACTGAGCAGAACCGGCTGTTCAGACCTAATGCCCCACTAATCTCAGTTGTACTTGGTTCTCCCAATTTAGGCGTTGAAATTCCTACTCACTGATGGGAGCGTAACTTAGCATTATAGCAATTGAGTTGAACAAGTAAGACAGGGAAGTGGCATAACACATCATAGAAGAAATTCATAGAGATCGAGGCACGCAACAAAAGCAATGAATGCATTTAGTACATATGAACGGAAGCTGCCTGAAAGTGGTCATGTGACTATGTGGAATAGGAACTTTTCCTGAATATGGCGGTTGATTAAACAACAAGCACCACGTGATTTAACGCGATATATACAATAATCACCACGCACGCGTGAGGTGCATGTTGAACAGGCGACTTCCGGTTTCATTTATTTTCACTTACAAATGATGGCGCTTAATCACGCTTCCCTCAATAAACTCAAATGCAGCCATGGTAGTCAAAATAGAGAATGCACAACATGATAAAATGTTCATAGGAATGAGAAGGAATAGGAATGCTCCTAGGAATGGCCGCATCATATGGTTTAACTTGCGGATTAAATCGGTAATCTAGAAAAATATCATGGGCGAATAAAACAGTGTTTAATAAAAAATAAACAAAAAATGTTTCAATGATTGACAGTGAAATGATACTTAGATCTTGTACCGTATTGAATATTTGCTGCTTTCTTGATGAATAAACATGTTTTTACAGGGTTATTTTCAGTACATGAATCTTATTACTTCATCTTTATTTCCCAGTCTGAATTTAATGTATCTGTCCGGCTAGCTTTCTCCTTGCCTGAGTTTCTATTAAATAATCCAGTATATGAAAAGGCTCTAAAATATGTTTGTGTCACATTACAAATAAAAAAGAACTCGATGCATGCATCTACTATTTTCAGATAAAGATACACAGCTCAATTGACATTTGATACAGGAACAGGGGACCCAAAGAGACCGTCTTTCGGTACGAATTGTCTCAGCTCAGGCCATGCACACTGTAACCATGAGGGACCACGGTGGTGGTAATTTAGGTGCAGTCTGTGGCAAGTGTGTCGGAAAGTGGAGGATTGGATGTTTATCCCTACTCGAATACCGCCGAAGACCATGCTCTGGTTTCCCAAGGGAAAGACTTTTTTCTCATATCTCGGGAGTAACATGAGCATGGCTAGACGCCGCTAGGTTTTTATTCACACTTGCCAGCATGCTTTGAATACTTAGCCGTAGCCCCATACCATTGTATATTCACATGTTCTGGCATGGTGAGAGCAATGGTAGACGTACGTAATTTTGTCACGTTGAGTTTTAAATGACATCGCAAAAGACAGAAGTAATATCGATAAATGGCCAGGTTAATAGCATATTTCTAGTATTGTTAAGCCAGGACGTATTGCTGAAGTCATTAATTGACACATCGCCTGATGCTGGGGCATGCTCTATGGAGATGTGGTCAGGTCGAGGCCATTTACAACTTCTCATGTCATCGCGTAGATATGCTTCATAAATCACCATGGCGTTTGACAGGACCTTATTAAGCTGTTTCCCTGAAGCTTCGGCTGAAATAGTCGATAACTAGGTTCTTTGCATATATTTTTAAGTTTTGAGATAGTTTCTCATAGATTCTCCTGAGAACGACATGTAGTGGGATTTATCATTTCCTCACAACTGATCATGTGACGTCAAACGAAAGCAACTTATATCCCACACACGACAACGCATATCTTCTCATATTATCATTCTTCAAGCCTGAGTGAACCATCAGATAACTAAATATATAATCAACAACCTGATGGATCTTTATCATCACACAATGCTCAACATGATGCTTACAATTTAAGTCCCTGTATATACGTTTTTTAAAGTTCTAAGCAGCCTGCTAACACGACATTGTCATGAATCTAAAGTTAGACCCGCTGGGTCCCTGGCTGTCCTCCCGGAAGTCGTTAGGCGGGAGGAAGCGAGATTTTGATGAGAGTTGATGACATCGCTGGCCCGCAGACAGTCTCGTGCTTCATGGCCAGTCGATGGATGAGGGGAACAGCTGGAAAGAACCGATCCAACTTAGGTAGTGGCGAAAAACAGGCCATCAATATAGGGAGCAGAAATTTTGAATACACATACATCATAAACATATAATAGTACGTCATGCGAAGCATGGAGCCATATGAGGGACTCCGATAGATGCGGACAGTTTGACCCATCTACCAGCTTGCATTTGTATGTGCGCTTAATCAGCGCTAACTGCGTGTTAAAAACGCTTGCGCATGGTCATAATCTGACTCAAGAAAGATTGCTGAGACTCTTATGGTGGCTCGGAGCAGGATTGAAAGGTCTATCTTCGTGGTGATTGGATTAGGAACTAATCAGTCTACTCGTCGTTTAGTTTGTTAATCCGTAAATGACATGTAGATCCTGCTTACTGCAGCATTTTCCTTTCCCATTTACATGTCAGTGATGGGGCCTCTCTCATCATTATCATTTGTCCTGCTATGAGATCCCGTTTCGGAACAAAAACAAAATGTCGATTCTAACGTCATTTTGGTTCTATGAATTGCTGTACCAAAAGCTAGTATTGTATATATTGATCTATTGGTTCATGAAGTCCATCGAAACGTATTAATTATTGCTGCACGAAATATTGCCCTGCGATTTATCTATTTAATGTTTCTATGAGTTAGTAGCCTAGTTAGTATCGTTGTGTAAAGGAGAAAATAACAACATTTTATATTCTTATTTTCCTAACCACCGATCGAGAAAGATTCTAATCAGAACAAATGGGCGATATACATACTCCGTATAATTTCTTCGTGATAGCTTCCCAAGGTCAACTTCAATGACGATTAGTACTGGTAGGAAAACACATAATAAGACGAAGAGAGAACGGAAAAAACGGCAACACTGGCAACAATACTTTCATACAAAAGGAAACTGAACCGCTTTTCACGCAGAATGATGGTAATGATATGTATCTCTTATTACTATGTGAGTTCCCTTGTCAGAGTTTGTCACAGCATATAACTCACGTACACATGTCACGGTAGATAAAGTTGCGTCACTTATGGATTTTTCACATAACCACTCCGATTAGTGTCACAAACTTTGTCTAGGCCTGAATCACTTAACCAACAATTTGTCTTAGCCCTAGTCTCCTACCAAGTACAAGTGTGTGTAGGCGTAGAAGATGCTCTCATAAATCTTGATAACTTGATAACAAAAGATGCACATTTGTTTTCATTAATTTACAAGGGATTTTATCGTGGCATCTCCAGGATCTATTGTCAGACGATTGTAATAAATCTGAAGCGTTCGCTAGTAAAAATAAAAGACGATTAACAGGAATCCGTAATACCGTCATTAAAGCCGGATTTGAGGTGCATCAATACTCACTGGAAACACAAAGACGAGATAGTGCTAGCTTAACAGAGCTTTTAATGATTCTGAGAGTTATCGGCAACTATTGTTCGACATGTTGTGTAAATGATAATTCGATGGTTATTCCAGGGGATATGCTAATTAGGCTAGGGGTTCAATGTGGCTACGTACGTGATTGGAGTATCAATTAATGAGGTTGGACCATGCGGGTATTTTAAAGAGAAAGGCTTTCACAGTGTGACATCAATCAAGCCATGTTATTGGTTTGCAGGATATGGTTAATGGAGGTCCAATTGATTGCATGTTTGAGCCCTTGATGCGTTCGTTCAGGTTATAAACTTCTGTTTTCCCTGCCTCATATCTGCAGCGATTGCACATCATTAGTTGCCTCTCAGTAACCTGAGGTCGGTGAAACTTTTGTGAATTTCCGGATATGCTTGATCTCGTCTGACCCGGGGTGAATAACACTAATATTGCAAACAATGTACCGGGAAATAAACGGAGCAAGTTATATGTTACATGTAGGGAAAGGGTCCGGAGAGTCCTAATGAAGATGTTTTTGCTAAAATGTATGTAATGTTGATAATTTATGCTGTATTTACAGTTACGATATTGCTCGGAGTGAGCCGATTTACAGAATGTTCGTTTGAAAGACGATATGCATACAGAACCATCATTTCCACATTAGATATTTACCTAACTGCATATTACACTGTAATATTATGATAAGAACAAAAAAAATAGGTCATGTCGGCCTTATCGGTAACAGCATCGAGAATATTCAAACACCAATCATCGCTATTCGCTGTAAAACCTCAAGTAATGCCCTGTCCGCATGTAGCAGGAAGACCATCCATCAGAGCCATCAACCCGACTGTTACTGCAAGCGAAAACTCAGTAATATCAGGAGAGCAATGGTGAGAATTGCTTGGGAGTGTATAATATGACAGATGATACTTTTATAGGAGGGCCGAAAGTCGTAGAAATTTTTGGTCACGTTCTTCACGTCAATGGACGATTACTGACCATGCATGTTTGATATTCTACAATAGACTAAGTGATCTCATCAATCACAGACATAGAACCAAGACAACTAAGTATAATAATGCACAATCATTCCCAGAAACCGTTTACCCCCAGTCACAACTGAAAATGCTGACGTAAGACGTAATTAACTGAGTCCAGTATAGATGTTATTGGTTCTGACGTAGTGATTATATTACCGGACCACGCATTTCTTACGTACATACGTTAGGTTGACATGGAAAGATCGCTGTCATTTGTAATACTTAGTTCTCAATGGGTATGTGATAGAATTTAGAATGTCATTGTGTAATTGAGTATTCGTTTCCGTTTATCACAGCGCACCAGCCCCTGGGATCGAGGCAAATCAATTTCTACTCGTCTATCCATCGATAATACAATAACAACTTTGATTGGCGTTTTCGGGCAGACGACCCAAGAAGTGAGCGTGATTCCCCCGCGTGTCGTGCATGCGCCGGCCTTCTGCTTTTGAAACTAAACAGATTGTTATGGACACTAATTTCATCAAATCATCATGATGTGTGTGTGTCATTCAAAATAGCTTGCTATCGCTTTAAGAAGTAATGACGGATGACAAGGGAATGATGAACCATAAAAAAAAAAATGCTTCCCGCCCATCCTGTCACCTTGACTTATAAGACGCTCATCATTGGAGGATACCGCAAGAGAGTTATGTGACAAGTACATGACGTTGCGATTGCCATGGAGACCAGTGCCCGGGACGATGTAAATGAAGAGATGGTGACGGAATGAGGTGACGGAAGCACTGATATGTATTTCCTCATTGCTTCTGGTTAAGTATAAATATATAGATGCAAGTAAATGTTTTCAATATATGTGTTCATAATATGATAAAGGGCGCACCATAAACCTATATATACCTCGATTGCACTAAATTAAATGGTATGAAGTTGCGTGTAACTAAATCATGGACGGCAAATTAAGGAGAATCGCACCTGACATGAATAATTATGACAATTGTTGAATTGATGAATCACTTTTGATCGTATTACTTTCCATCGAGGTTATATATGAAATACGTTTATGCAACACCTACTTTTTCTACTCCAAGAACATCTCCTAAGATGTTTGCTGTACACATAATTCATTGAAGTACCGTTTGGCCTTTGATCTTCTGAAATGGATTCATTGCGAGGAGACAACAAAGCCCTAGTTTCCCATTGAGTGCTTACGTCTTAGTCGTCAGAAGATCCGGAGCTTTAAATACCCAGGTGATCTTTCTCGGAATGTCCGTGCTCAGCTTCACCTAGATTTACGGTAGTCAGGGCGATGTTTCAGGGAGAATCAGTATGAATTAAAGAAACACCCTACAATTGCTTCTTTGCCTGGGTGAACTTAAGCTTACCTGCAAAGAAGCCACGGTTGCTGCGTGTAGGCGAGCGCATTCATCATGATTTATGCCTCGGAAGCGACCCGTGTGTTCTGTGCTTTCTTCCAGAGATACTGCCACTGCGACTTTCCTCCTTACTGTATCATCAATGATGGCGTTGATCATCATGGCGTAGTCTGGTGGTAATCTGAATAACACTTAATATATCACCTGACACGTGTTCATGTGGGGAGATGACAAAACTAAATGTATCTGATAAATCTCCATTATTTCGCCGCACAAATTATCGCTCGTTACAGAAATCTGTCAAATCGATTGCATTGTTTTACAACAATTTAATGTCGTTGTTTTTTTTCTTTGTCAAAAGCATGGTTTCTTCTCGGGCCAGCTCTACCATTAGTAATCATCGGGCCAATATGTTATGTTGAACTCGATAGAGGACATTGTCAATCTATTCCCAATAATTAGTCCCTGAACGTCTATTAATGTGTGTCTATTTACCCTAAATGCCGTCATTATGGGTAAGCTGACTGCGTTTAGTGCTTGCTTCCTTACATAGGACCAATAAACCGGAATTATTCGATGTGATTTGAGAGGATTTCATCACGATTCACGGAGTTTTGCGAGACCATGGAGACGTTGCAGTTGAGCCTTCTACCATCTCAGATGAATGAGCGTTGGCAGAAATGTCTCAAATAAATTTTTGCAGAGGGATCCAGGAGTTATCTCCTATTATTTACATATTAATACTTTTGTTGAGTGAAATAATTTCTCTCTTACACTAAATGCTTAATCTAGCTGTAAGCTAAAGCTCATCACCATAACTTGTAATCAAAATGTGGGCAAACTTCAAAGATGGGAAGCCTTGTACGGTAAGGTAATCAAGCTCGTGGTTGCTGAGTAGTGTTTATGTCGACGTAATTCTATTTAGAAGAAGTTTATAGGAAGCTTATGAACTGAGATAACCCCTTACCCATAAGGACTGGTGCTGCTGTCATATTTGTCATCTGCATTAAGGAGGAAGCGACTCTGCTCCAGGCTGTATCGGCCACCTCCCAGGGACCTGACCGTCATCACAGGGAAGCCCATCTGGCGTGTCCACGTATCCATTATCTCGTTGACTTTGTTATCCTCAGCACAGCCTTACAGATAAACAAACTGGCGGATACGTACAGCGATTAAGGGTATACAATATTGGTGAAACAATAAAGATCAATGCAGTTTCTAGTGATTACCCGCAAAACTCATATACTCGAATTTTCTTTATAGGAAGCAGGAATTATTATTTCGCGTTCTCTGCGATAGCTAAGTTTCCCAAGTCTGTGTCATAAAACTGGTTTGTCTGTGTTAATAGCTGCTGATTAGAAGAATGGCCGAATCCGCCCTCTAGTAATCCACATATGTTGTTTTTGACTTGGACAGTAGCTCCGCTTCGCGTAGTTAAATTTTAGTTTAGATCGAACAATGGATATGTCAAAATGAAGTCAATAAGTTAAATACAACATGTGTGGTTAGAATCGCTGAGCAAAATTGCCGAGTTGCCAGGAAATATGTAAAATTATACCCATGCATTGGTAATGAGACAATCACTCCCTCATCAAGCTATCTATTATGGAAAGCAACACAAGAAATAATGTAAAATCATGCAAATATAAATATTAGAGTATATGGATTAAGACTGACTAAGTAACTCCGGACTAAAGTGAAGTTTATTAAAGAAAATGTGGTGTAACATTTACAATCTACAAATATCTGTATCGAACTGGATTCAAAAGGTTGTCCGTTAGGTTTCTAAGATTACCTTGAAGAGATAAGATAGCCACTAATTAGCTATTGGTCATTAGGTAGTGTGTACAAGGTAAACATCAATCAACCGTAACCATGCTTTACAACAATGATTAAACTGTGACAAGTGTTAAGCGCATCTATACTATTCCTTACAACAAAGAATTAGTCTCTTACATTAAACATGTCAATATATTTCTAACAATAAACACTTGGTAATATTACGCCATGGATGTCATGATTTACATGCTGTAATGCTGTAAAGTTATTTGATAATTAAATATTAGTTTAGTCATAAGTGTTAAATAACGCTTACATTTTCACTATTACTTTCACTATTAATTTATGATCGGGTGGAATACAGTTTCAGGCTTCTATAAATTGCATTTGAGAAGCGGTGAGGCATCTGGATGCAATAAAGTGAAAAATTATGTGACTAATGACATTTGTATGCGGAATGAGTGGCATTCTGTAATGTGATAGAAGATGTTGGGTCGCAAACGGATCTGTTGTCTTGTCCTATTGTGTATCATGTATAATCAATCATTTATATTTAGCTGTGTGAAGATTCCGCAACGCCACGTTATCGATGTGATTACATTCCTCTTTTGAACAATTTCAAATTACCCACTGAAACATTACAATGCCAAAGTAATTAGGGCCAATTAACTGTTCCGTATTTCATCAGCTGAGGCCATACCTCGTGGTTAGAACTTTATTAACTTCAAACTGCTCAAATGCGCACGCAGTGATGCTGGTTTTCCATGCACAAATCTTTCAAATATATATATATATATTAAAGGCGAGGAGCCAAGTAATTTCACCATGGCCCACGCTTAACAACAGCCTTCTTCGATTGTGAAGACTTCTTCTGCCACTAGCAGACGATTGTGTAAAACTGAACATCGGTAAAATTAAGTGAAGAGCAATTAGTGTTTCCAAGTTTAAAAAGTTCCATTGATCATGCAACTTCCCTTTAAATATAATCAATAGTAGCTGGGTGTTTGGAGTTGTTAATAGGGGAAGCGGACGACGAAAATATTAAACTGAACAGACAGGACATATATCAGCAATACGATGACCACTGATTGTCTGTGTCAATTGATACATGGCGATCCTGTAAAGAGATGCTGATTGTTCCGCACAAAGCTCACGTTCAATCCGACAAGTTGACACATAACAACGTAGGGCCTTCTTACAAAAGGAATGAATTGCCGTCTTAACGTATGTTCGCTGTTTGTCTACCCAGAATCGACGGCTTCGACAAATTGATCGATTTGTTTGGTGGCCGAGAGTTCTCCATCTCAATTAGAGCTGAATTGGTGAGCGCGCCCTAGAATATACCATCCGAAAGGAATGTTTAACTCAGGCAGAAATGTTATTGAAGGAAAGTAGGCAGTATAATATCGAACCATAAACGAAACTTAATACCTTTCATAAAACTTGTTTTTAGATATTTGAGGGTTTAATTATGATACTTCAAATTGCACCTCAAATAATGACCAAGTCCACAGAAATGTTCCCCAAGTTCGATAGTTGTCCTTGTGTATCTTACATGAATCTGTCCCCTACTAGAGCATCCACGTCCAATGGGAAACTAAACGGACGATGACACGATATTACAATTAATAAGCATATATGAACCTCGAAAACTCCATTATCCGAAGAGGCTTATCGGCGGAGTGTAAATACGACATGTTATTAAATTAGAGAATGCCCGCCAAGAGTTATGACCAACACGAATAACACACGCGCAGAATATACATTTCCGCCGAAAGCCATATAATTTACGAGCTCATGGTACAACTTGCAATATTGCTTTTATGCATAAGCACATTTGCGCGAACACGGAGAGACCATCAGCGTTGATTTATGTCCATGTTTGATGGATCGTGGCCGCCCAAAACCCAACAAATGCAAGGAGCACCGCAATTTTCATTCGACTGGGATGTGTGTGATAAATGCAGCCTAAGTATATTTACTGGCGTCTGCGTTGATCGCATTTACATAAGCTATCAGGATCAACTGCAACTTTTGACTGTTATTCTGGCTACTGAGACAACCTCACTTATTTTCATTAGAACATTTCCCATCGTACCGAGGTGGCTTCCTGTTACATGCAAACAACCGCAAACCATGTCGCTTTCAATTATCTCCAGTTGCAGCCTGAGGGAAACCGGAAGTACATATATCTCACTCGCTTTCCCTCTGTGACCTAGCAGATATGCAAAAAACATCAATAACAACTGTAATAACCCCCGATAATTAGTAGAAATACCGTTTTTACCCAGGGATAACCCTAGTTTAAGTCAACTACCTTTTTGTGCCGTTCCGCGTAATATTTTTTACTGAGATGTAGGACTTTTGAAAAACTAGTTGTGATCACTCTTGATAGACTTGTATTCTCAGTTGGGACTCACTCAGAAAGGTTCACTTGAGGAACACCGGCAAATTCCCTAAAATAGCCGGCTAATTGTGTTTGTCCATTTGTGAAACGTGTTCACTGTGTTGATGAAACGTTAACTAACATTAGCTACGTGCTGCGAGTTTCCTCCTTACTGAGAAATGACAACACATGCTGCGAGCAGTTGAGGTAAGGGAAATTGAGACAAATAGAAGCTCGGCGGGTGCACTTTGACCAAGGATTGATTTGTGGGTAATGTTGTCATCACTCACTGTCGTCTGCCGCGTATTTATCACTCTATCTGTTGGCAGGAAACGATTTTACGCGGGCGGCCCCTTCTCTGGTGCCGGCTTAGATGGCAGAGATTTACACATTAATGGCGGGCATATACCAGCAGAATCCAGCCATTCATCTTCCTCTCGCCACATGAATTCCCAATAACCGATCCACATGAGGTCGCAAAGAACAATTTGGACCTTTGCACCGCCTTCCTTGGCGGCTGCGGCCAATCTATACTAAGATGTTGACCAATAGAGGGAATCCCTTAGTCTAGAATAGTTGTTCACATAACATGTATGTCCATTAGGGGTAGCACTACAACTTGATATCAATATCTCTATTCCATCAACCTTTAAGATACGTAATCCATATTCGGTCATTGTAGATCTGGAAAACCATCGCGGAACTCCAATTACTTTCAAATGCCTCACCCTTTATCAAAATGTATAAAAGTTCCTCCTTAAACCGATTTGTTGTGATTGTCCGTGAAGGCAACAAGCTGTTGTGACGTCATTGTCATGTATCTATTAAAGTTATTCTTGCTGAACATCCTACAAAGAAGTAACTGGGGGAGATGAAGCAAGCACAGAATGAGAGTTGATGACTGGGATTGCCGCGGACGAAGGATAGAAGGAGCTTGGAGTAACTGTGTACGACCAATCTATCTTCCGATTGGGGTTGACTAGAAGTCGGATATATGTATCATAATGAATCTGAATACTTTTTGTTCATTTTATAAATAAATATGTGTCAAAGAGTTAATGTTTTCTGCTGTTGAGTTAACTTGATTAATGCATCAGTATTTGTATGACCGATGACATACAGAAATGAAGAAAAAGTAATTCGTGTTCGGTTTCAATATACATATAAATGAAAGAATTTGAGTTAAAACAAATACAAAATTACAAAACAAGTACATTTTGTCTAAGTGTGCGATGTGTGTATCGACTTGATAACTATGGAGTATGGAAGATTGAGGGACTGTTCCCCTGATGGCGGACCCAAGTAACACCTTTCCCGGTATTGATAGGAATAAGGGGCCTCCTAAGTTTCTCCTCAACGTAATCTGCCTATATTTGCCTTGAATATGATTTCACTCTCAAATCATCCATGTATTTTAATTATGACAAATACATGTAGTTTCTTAGCTTAGTAAATGACTTGTAATGTGCGGGTGAGAGGGATGATCACTGTATAGACAGATGAAATAACCCAGGTGAGAGCTGGAGATGGCAACGGGTGGAATCAACATGACAATTTTTAGGCGATGACAGATTTCTGAAAAATTCACAAAACTTGATGAAACGTCGCGAGACCCGCGTGTATTGGGGTGAGCAGGGGAAAGGAAACTGGCATTTGCGGCAATCGCCTGAGCGTTGTATTTGACTTTTCGTTGCCTAGATTGAATTTTCCATGTGATTGCAAATACATGTTACTGAAACCATCATAACACAGCATGATGATCTGACTCTTTACGGAGAACGAACGTCAGTCTAAAATGTTGTTCTCTTAAAATAACAGTAACCGCACACTGTCCATGTCCTATAGTGGTACATTATATTGTGGCTGAACATGTGTACATAATTAGTGGTTTGTGCGGCAATCAGACGCTATAATTCCGCTTTATGTTTGAGGAAATAATGTCCTCAAAATTGTGAACCCTTGCTTGTAATCAGTTAGACTGAGGACAGTCGACTCAGAAGAAAGATCCAATTTCCGAACGCTCTATTTATACTCCCGATTATCCTCCTCTGATTGTCAAAAGAAACTAGACTTGTAATAGACAGAGACACTTCCACATGATTACTCTTCAAGGTCATTGCCAAGGTTGATTAGCCCCGGAGGGAAGACACCTAATCCGACGAGAAAAGAAGAGAATTTAAGCAGTGATAATGAGAGTCGGACTGACAACAACTTACCGGCTTGGGCTGGAAGATGGTCGGATATTTTACAGTTGACTTTTGGTAAATGGTTTCCCTGCCACCTCGAATATGGTGGAATTGCATCTTGCACAGCCGATTCATTGCATCCTGCAAGTCTAGGACCCATTTATTGACAATAGTAGAATAGATACCGGTACGATATTAGCATTCATCATTCATGAATAGGCCTTTTCTGGCGCCCTGAGGAACCATCAGGAGACTTTTATACAAAAACGATTCTGACAAGTAAGAAATAAAGTTCACCGGTGAAATTAATCCCCCCTGAGAAATTTACGGGAACCCATCAAATCGTCAGTACGAGCGGAAATGGGGTACATCTAACTTCTCCGCCAACGTAAGCGGATACCATGAAGGGGGATTTGGTGAACACCCCATGGTGTTCCCAGTCTGCCCATCGCAATTCATCGCTCAACTTGAAGTTTAAGATATAATCCAATAAGGAATAAAGAGATCCTAATGGGAACGTAGATCTATAGCTGTGTCTCAAGAGCTCTGGATAGTTGACGAAGGATGAAACACGTGTTGCCACGTCAACGCCTTGTCCAAATAGCAATTTAAGGCTTCCGGGGGTTTGATACAGTATCCTAGAATAAATAGCTGTGTAATGGTTGTGCGAAAACAAATCATCTCATCTTGACGAAGGATCACTGATCATGCCGGTCTAGGCCAAATTTGTCAGATACTTCAGTTGTTTCCCAATACACTGTTTGTTTGGGGAAGACGGCACCATGGGAGATATTCGTAAGAGACAGCCAGAAAGTAGCAGGATATATCCGAATTCACTTTCCTGAATCCATATTTGCTGAAGGTTTTACTTGAGTTTGCCCTATTTGTTAGTACAGAGCTGAGAGAGCAGTTCTAGAAAAAGCTCACTTCTGTCCTAAAGAACTTCAAATTCTCTGAAAACAACTGCGTGAAGGGCGACCATGTGTGCTATTCTAAGCGTGTAAGAAACCGGAAGAAATAATGTCACATTTGTTTACTTCCGTTTCACACCTCGAACCAATGAAAACGTATCATTGTGAGTTTCTAAAACACTTCGAGTGGTATCCGTCCTCAATCGAACAACAAACCACGGATTACCAGGGGGTCCTAAAGTAAATCCGACATTGTCCTCTGAAGAAATCTGACTTGCCTCTATTTACTCCGCTAGGGTAGTTGACTTAGCTCCAGCAGAGCATCATTATATTGGCGCATTGAGCATGTATTCAAAATATCATAGACGCAATAATACATCTGATGACAAACTTCACCTGGGACGTACTCAAAGAGGGCAGTATAACTGCGAGGAGGTACCATGAGGAAGGCGGCAGAATTAACGATTTACGTGATTCATATCTACACACCGACCGTAGGATAAGTGCATCTCGTAGAGCCAGAGACCGAGCATCCCTACGACCAGAGATTGGCATATTCAGAAGCACCTGCGCCCCCATGAATTATTACTGCAGCAATCGTACAGAGACAAGCTCGGTAGTGTAGTTGACACATTTGTTCACACAGTTAAGTGTATCACCACTCCTAGCAATGTGTTAGAGACTGGGGATTTTCCGATGATATCACCTTCTGAACAGATTCAGCACATCACCAGATATATAACACATGCGGACAAACAACATTATAGCAGGTTAATGGCCGCCAGATCTGAGCAAACAAAGTGCATCATTCATAATTCAGATTGCCATTATTCTGGTCAATCATTCTTCTCAAGCATGGCATATAGGTGCGATCTTGTGTCGATCCATTGAATGAATCTGCTCCAAAGAGGATGAACCGGATTGGTAGTAGTCGTAGAACGTGTATACATATAAATTATCAACTTGTGAACATAACCATCTGCTCACTTATTATTTCAGACTGATCCTCGCTGACCTACATACTTAGTTGTTAGATAGTACCATCGATTAGATCGTCATCATCCGCATGATCAGAAAGGACGATAAAGTTCAGTTTAGTTGAACTCTCCTGTGCCCTAGCTTGTTCGTCGCATCTCATTGATCCCTTGACGCGCATGCATTATCTCTTCTTCACCGATTGTCGGCTTAATTCGTTATCTGCCCATTGGGAAGCTAATATTATATACCCTCTAACTCAGGACCAAGACAAGCGCTTAAGTGTCATCCACAGAATCTGGTCCCCAGCGATACCTGCATATTCTGTTGATCTGACATTGTGTGCTACCGAAGCAGCCCAAATAGGGATCACTGACCTTAATCAACCTCATAGCATAACAATGACTGTTCTATCAGAATTATCATCGACAAAATTAATACCGTGGTAAATTACCCTATGATTCTATTTTGATCATTAGTGTATCAGTGCGATATTAGTATATGTCTATCATCTATCGCCAGTTTGGTATTATTGATGTGCCGCATCAGACTTAATTGCACTAGTGCAAGAGCGTCGAATAATCTATTAATGCTATTTAATAATTGATACATAAGTGATACATCATGCTCTCGAATTTGTACCCGTTAGTCAAATCACCGTATGCATTCCTTTATCCAGGATCATCCTTCTTCGGACTCAACTCAGACAACCACCATTGAGAAATAGCGGCAAAGTGCCCTAAATAGCTGTCTAACTTTGTCTGTCCATTTGTGAAACGTGCTCAATATATTAGTGAAACGTTAACTCACATTAGCTGCATAGTTAGAGGCTTTTGCTTAAATGGCCAATAATATCCCTATAAATCTGTTGAGGTGAATGAAATGAAGATAGATAAGTCATTGTGTTCTCCAACCGAAGAAGATATTGGTATCACTCGATGCCATCTACAGGGAAATAGTTATTTTTTCATTTCGCAGAAAAATGAGAGCTTACGTGCTGGAGTCCTAGCATCAGTTGACAAAGATTAATCAAATATGACAGGCCACATGATTTCCACTAAGCCAATCGGCAGCTGCTCTTCAATGAAATATTCTATTCTTTGGAGCTATCTTAAGACGGAGGCTGGGGATGATGGTATCCTCATGTATTGCACAACAAGCCGTCAAGTTCTCGAGTAATGAATACTCGCGATAAAATCCTTCACCCCAAGTGACTACCACGTGATACACGTCGACGACGAGCGTCCCCGCATTCGGACAGACCCTATTTCCGGTGTCTGTCCTTTCCCTCCCACATGTAATAAGATGCGTAGTTAAAGCTAAGGTACTCGGTCTACCCCAGGCAGGACCGGAGGAGGTGGGAAGGTGAATATCTCGTTAGAGACCTTGTTAGGCCAACATATGAAGCATCAGGGACATGCTCCTATCGGGATAAACACCCAGGGAATCCATCATCGTCACTAGGGAATTTTGAAGACCTTACGTCAGTACATTGACAACTAATGTATATTAGAGACATACGAGTTCCTGTTTTGGTCCACTAACCTGACTAGAATGACCTATATGATTCACATCATGTCTTTCATATAAACAGATATATTTACACGAGAAGTGATTGATGCACAATGATCCCTGGGCATATAGATCTAAGGCTACTTCCAGGTTTGCTCCTTCTACAAGTGAGCAAAGACTGCTCAAGTAGGTAAATATTTCTCTTCCTCTCTCTATATATATATTCATTTACTGATTGCATGTGTGTGAATACATAGAGCATCCCACAGGCAATTCGCAAAGGCGATGGTACCCTAACAGAGCTCATCATTTAAGGTGCGCGATTGATTTGAAAAGTGCCAACAATGGGCTGGCCGCAAGTCGATTAAACTGGATTAAACCGGCGCTCTTAACTTAACAATATTCTAACGCAGAAGCTGGCAAGTGGTGCAAAATCAGATGATGCAACTATGTACTTAAGTATTCTGATATATTGCTTACAGAGCATCTATTAGAACTATAAAATGTTAATAGAAGCTTTAATTCAAAGAAAGGTTGTCGTCTAGAGCTTTGCATGTACAAGCCGGGATACACGTAACTCCCACAGAATGGGGTCTTGCTTCCCCTGATGGCAGCTCGGTGACTGATCCGGAATGACGATGCTGAGCTTGGCGTTAAGCCACCTGGCTATATTCAGCGTACCGCCCGCTGACGATGTAGCCCTGATTTAGGATGAACCGTTACTCTTGTCCCCCTGATGGGTATCATCTATCTTTTCACCTAGGAATAGCGATATATAAGTAAGGCCCCATAAAATTAATAAGATGTTTCTCAAGTTTTGTTTACCGAGAGAAACGGCGATGCGGCGGGCGGCTTTTTCTCTCGTCGTTTTCTAAAGTGGCACGGCTGTGGATATAACTGGTTATTGAGACTGCAAGGGTGGCAGATGCTACTGGTAGTGATACATCGCAACTGTAAAAGCATTGACAGACATGACCTGCATCAGACTGACGGAGAGGAGGAGACAAGACAGCCTGTTTAAAGTTGAGTAGGTTGATGAACGGAAATATGGGGGCAGAGCAAGCTGGAACCTTAAACCCGCCGAGTGGAAACAAGGTCATACTAGTCCTTGGATCTGAACAGTTAACTAAAGAATGACTAATGTGTATACCTAGTGACACATTTTGTCAACCTAGGTACCATAAATTGACCGATATATACATGCATTTCTTTTAGGCAGGCAGTTCGTGATTTGAACTCAATCTACAGTATTTAATTTTACAGTCTCAGCAAATTTCGTTTATCATATGAATCATGACTGCATGATGAGGAAGTCAATATCACATACTATCTACATGTGTCGGTACTGGATAATATTATAAGTACACACATGGTATATATTGCATTGTTAACGTGCAAAATAGTTCGTATCGAAATAAACAGCCAATATAAGTTTTCAAATGCGAACAGGGGTATGAAATAATTCAGATACACAGAAAGAAAATCCTCATTTCTAGACATTGCCAACTTTAACGACCAGGATGCTTCAATTTAAATTTGAATAAAAAAGGGACGATACGGAGTTTTAAGCCAGTTTGCCAATACAATTGAAGGAGATATGTGCGGCTCATTTGAGCTGATATTCCCAGGGGACAATTCCCATTAAAGGTACTGTAACTCGTACAAGCCATCAAACTATTGTAATGCCCTCAATTATCGCCACATTGTGCTCCGGCCGGGTTGCTCGCTCACATCACGTTCGATTCACTGTTGAGTCGTCTGAATGCTGAGCACGGAGATTAGTATATCTCTGTGGGTGAGTCTGGCGCATGTATGGTTGGGGGAGATTAACAAGTGAATCCCCTCTGATTATACCAATCCCCGGGATGGCCAGAAATTAAAGCTCAATGAATGTCTACATGTAGGCCATGTCTCCTGGTGTATCTAGGCATTCATGTATAATTGAAGGTTATCCGGAATTTTGGGTATTTCGTCTAGTAGAGCACCAGTAAAAGCTAAAGACGTCATCCTGTTATCAATATGATACATGTAATATAAATATACTAACGCATTAGAAATTATATGTAATAATTGGGTAGTTTCTTGATGACGTTTATAAAAGGGTCAATGTGACAGTTGCTAGACGATTTGATGTGACAATGCGATCATACAGCCTGTGATATTTCATGATCACTCTTGTTAGCTGGGCGTCAAATTTGGGCTACTGACATGAATAAACAGAAGAAGCCCAACCAGATAATCTACGCTGGGTACCTAGATCTGTACACAGGATTTTAGACAAGTTTAAGTAACATAGAAATGGTTTGTCTCAGTTGGCCCACCATAGATTAAACAATTCCACCATCACCTGCCTCGTCACTTCACTGTCACATGAGGATACCGCGGAGGAGTCATGTGACAAGCACGTGACATTAAGATGGCAATAAAGACAGTCAACTGTGGATATATATGAAGTACAAAGTTGGCATGGACGGAATGAGGTGACGTAGGTATCTTTTATCTGAACCTGCTTTACCACAATCACATGAACATGCACGGATGGGATATTTCTAGCATGCATGGGCGTTATTGCGTACTCACTGTACGACAATGGAGACAAGTGGCACGTTACAGATAGGCCTAAAAATGTCAGTCAGGTCTGTTTGAGGATATCAATTTAATCGCTGCGTAGAGGTCTCGAATTTCAATAAAACATCTATGACTTATTACAACGCGATACTGTTGTGTAGTAAAATTTAACAATAACTTTGTGTGGATTGATACAATTGTTGTTAGGGTCCACACGACCAATTGATATTAAACAGTGCTCTTTATAAACGCGGAATACTTGTGTAGGTCAGTTTAAAACAAAAGGTGAATTGCGTGAAACGTCGAAGTCATCGTTTAAGTTTATTAACTAATGTTAATAAAGAATGCGTGTTATCACAAAGAGCACGTTCAGCAAGTACGTGTAAAGTTATGATTGCAACACAATCAAACACGTTTTTAACGTATATAATTTAATACCGAATTAAGTAAATATATATGATAATACCTTGTGCTGTACTCGTGGTCGTCGTAATGCCGTCAGTATAATCCTGGTAAATTATTCTATAACATTTCTTATTGATGTCTGATTACTCTTGCTGTCACTGAATATG
The DNA here is from genome assembly GCA_035585475.1 of Armandia brevis. Taxonomy (NCBI): domain Eukaryota; kingdom Metazoa; phylum Annelida; class Polychaeta; family Opheliidae; genus Armandia; species Armandia brevis. The sequence continues at coordinate 2,827 of JAXGGS010000907.1, read as the reverse complement.
TGTTTCCTGGCCCGTGTTGGGTTAGCGTTAACGTAAATTGTCAGTCACAGTTGAGAAGATCGACTTGGACGGGGAGTAGATGGTCTAGTCGTCCACTTATCGAGGCCCGGCTCGGTGTCGCACTCGCATCTGGGCCGAGCTAGGATGAAGCAGACCGCCCCCACTCCCAGCAGGAGGAGAACGATGAAGAGACGCCACAGAGCCGTCATCTCTTGAGGTTATCATCATCATCCACGTCATTGATGGGCACTTTCTCTTCCGATGCTTTAGCACGCATGGGTGTTACTGCTTGCATCATTGGTACAATTCTCCTCATAGCCGCTCATCGTTCATAATCTGTCCTCGACGAGAGTATCAACAGAGGTCACTCCGAGTGACCCAGAGGACACACCGGGAATCATCTCACGTACTTAATCCGGAATATAGAATTTGATTTTTCCACACACAGAATCGTTCGACAAATCTCCAGGCCAACAATTTGAGGTACAATTCCAACTGTATAATAGCGACTGTAAAATGTGTGGCTCACCTGAAATTGAATACATAGCCAAGCAAATTAAAGTTTCTTTTTATTGATATCATAGCCGACTCGCTGATAAAATAGTTTTGTTAATCGCAGTAAGGGCATCGACAATACCAATTGTCGGGATGATATTGTTAAACATGTTTCTGATTCTCAATATTTAAATAAATAAGTTCGTTAAAAACGTAAGCGGATAGTTTACACTTAAAAAATTGTCATGTTCATGTGATATGATATAGATAAATTCCGCTTAGTAGATGAGAAAGTGTGATAAACTTTTATAAAAAAAATTGACTATCAGCTAGAACTAATTTCTAATATGCAATTGTGCAGGATAGGCTCTCACTAGGCTTTTATATTAAATATGTTCCATTATACGCTGTGTCGTATATGGTCGAAACATACAAGTCTTGTATTATGGGAGTGAAAAGAATCGGTTGGATGGTAAAAGTCATTTTCCGCTGGTTATGAAACATCTCTCTCACCATATTTTTATATATTTAATCAACCTCTCGATTGTTTCAGAATGAACATGTGATTACTACATAATATTAAAAAAGTTTAAACACAAATCTATTAAAACACAGTTTCATCGATAACAATTAATGTTCTTTGTGTAATGATAAATGACTTTTGGCATTCGATTGTTTTAGACAAGCGAATCAAACACGTTTCAAAAGTCTTATGAAGATGTATGACACATTGCATGCAAATTAAGGTGATTCGTGTATGTTTAGTCAATGTATATTCTTATAGTTGATGAATATATAATAAATGTTCACAACATGACGATAATGGGAAATCATTCCACCAAACAGTAGGTAACGATCACGATTTGCACTTCACATAATAGTATATCGTATGTACATAATATTAGATTTATAGTTGAATAACAACGTTAATTTACATTAATCATCAAAGACCAAAACACTCGCTAGCTAATACATACCAATGACATTATATCTTAGAGTAGACGTCTCAAATGAATAACAACTGTACGATAATTATATCATAAAATAACAACCACAATCACTTCAAGTTACTTTAAAGTCGATGTAAATCTTAATACAGATTCAGTGAGACAAATATTTTATTTCACAGTAACACACACAACGCTGCTCATTTTGTGGATGAGAGATATTCTAATATAAATCATTCTCACCACGATTTAGGAAAATATCATGCAATGACAATGACGTGATGAAATAAATTACATGTTTCTCTTTATGTAACAGATAAATGTTGCCTACACGGATTTATCATTTTGATTAAAAGCAGCTACATAACTGTATTAAAATAGCCGTCAGTTTCAAAATTATTTGGATGTCATGATTCAAGTAACTTTGAAGGCGTAACAGAAATGTATCACGGGAAAAACCTTCTATCCAATAACGCACGCAATATCTACAAGAATTAGAATTGCACATTTAAGTATAACTTGTAACGACCAGCAATGTAGCGAAGCCGATTATATGGAACATACATAGTTGTACAGCACACTAAACGAAAGATCATTCAAAGATTTGATTTTAAATAAATGCCGCTTGAATCATACTTTTCCATTTTTTATTTACACATCGCATCCCAAAATTTCAGCGACCTATGTGTATCTACAATTAGTTGACCCTACCTCTTCCTAAGCTAAATTCGCATTTTTTCATTCACACTTCATAACAAGTATGTGCATTAGTAAATTGAGATAACGAGCTTTATATATATACATATATATATATATATATATATATATAACGTATTTTAACGCAGGTCTAATTCGCATTTTACACTCTTCCACGAACATTTAATGAACATTACCCATCTATCATGCTTACTGATTTAAAGAAAGTTGAAAGTTGAATAACCTTCAAGCAAGATCGCTGATCATGAGTATTCTATGTTACAGTCAATATCCTGTAATGAAGCGTATTGGTCAAGTTAGTTCTTATTTGTGATGATTATTAAATTAAATGTAAAAGAGTCATACCTACTAAATATAAACAATTACTGTCCGAAATCATTTGTTCATGCTATTTCTCGTTCAAACCACCTTCATTCATACACACTCTTAAATGTATACATGTACAGTCACTCGATGTAATATTTTACAAGGGCTAGCTGGATCATTTTCAACAGCATCTTTGATAGCACAACATAGTATATTGGCCTATAATTATAGATGTATCTAGTATGTTTGTAGTGATATGTTTAGAAGATGTTATAGTAGGCCATTCATGCTGTATGTAATTATATGATAATTTAGATTTAACTTGATTGAAGCCGCTGCACATGGGATTCCAACCATTGGTG
>JAXGGS010000796.1:0-27384 GCA_035585475.1 Armandia brevis | reverse complement strand
TGTGTGTGTGTGTGTGTGTGTGTGTGTGTGTGTGTGTGTGTGTGTGTGTGTGTGTGTGTGTGTGTGTGTGTGTGTGTTTGTGTGTTTGTGTGTGTGTGTGTACGCGCGTGTGTGTTTGTGTGTACGCGCGTGTGTGTGTGTGTGTGTGTGTGTGTGTGTGTGTGTGTTGTACTGATTTAGTTTTTTTCTTTTAACTACAAATAGGGAAAGAAGAATAAGAAGATTAAATCACCTTCTATTGTTATAGACAACTCATCTGATGATGACGGTGATAATGAAAAAACGGCATTAACATCACATCAGCAGGAAACCACTAAGAAAACTGGTGATTCAATTCAAACAGAAAGAAAGGTGTGTTGTTGTGTTATTTCTGTAGTAAACAGTAATGTGGTATTAAGTCATTATTCACAATATATGAATAAGTTGACTAATTCATGTGTTAATTTGTCAGGTTGGAAAGAAGATTACTCGTTTTCTTCGAGGAGACATATCTGACACTGAAACTGACAAGACTGGCTCATGCGATGTTGAAGCAGGAAAGAGTTCGAAGAAACAACCTAAATCAATTCCACCTAAAAAGAAAAGAAACATGAGTAAAATATTGGACGATGATGATTTTCACGTTGCAACAGATATGTCTGAACAAGAGCTTGCGCGTTCATACGGAATTATAGATTTCGGTGATAGGGCAAAGACAGAAGTAATGAAGAGAGGCTCATACAGTGTGAAGGACAACACTGTGTCAGTCTTTCTAAGCAAAAACATCAAGGTTAAACTGATCAACTATAAGAGTGATCCGATATCTGTTGTTTTTTCTGACAATCGTAGTCGAGCTGGAAGCAAAGTCATTTTAATGACTGAACACCAGTTCCTACTGTTGTGTAAGAATTTGTTTGGCTTTACTTTGGCGATTCAGATAATCAAAACAAACGAAAAATTGGGTAAAAAACTGGATTTGGCAGACCTGTTTAAAATTGAGGTGCGTGCACCTTTTGTTTGCATGAATCTAACCAAATTCATCAAATTACCCGACAAAGTTGCATCATGTGTCTCCCTCTCACAAGGAGAAAAAGATACTCTCGATGAATTTTTGTGCAGGGAACTCATAGGATTTATTCCTAGATTTAAAGATGTATTATCATGTAATGAGTTACACGGTTCATTAGCCTATCCAGGTTGTCTCTTATGTAATGACAAATGATTACATTTAAATCAGAGATAGAAAGTTATTGTTTAAAATTCTCTTGTAATTACTTCGTATGTACAAAGTAATAATGACACAATTTTAATAAATAAACTAAATACCTACAGTGAATTATATTGGATATTGTTCTTCACCTCATAATTATTTCTTTTTTCCCGTCATCTTTTTGTTCCCCTTAGTCTCTTTTTTTCTTTTCTTCTCCTCTTCAATCAATGCTTTCTTAGCTTTTGCTTCTGGGAAATAAAATAAGCGATTAATTCATTCATAAACACAGTAGATAATCATATATTTCTGGTAAGTAAATAATATCACAAGTATTACTACCTTCGTTTTTCATTCGTTTCTTTTCTTCCTTAAGATTAGTCGTTCGAGGTAGTTTTACTGTCTCTCCTACTGCTCCTGATGAACCAGTCGACGAACATGTTGATTTAGCTAAGTGGTGAAACATTAAGTCAGTGGTAAAATTAAGTGCAGTAACAAAAACAAAATAGATTTTGTTAGATGAATAAAATATTATGTGTACTATGTTTTCCAATGCTTCGCGTAACAGGTCTCTCATAAGGTTGTATCGTGTAACGTGACATAGGTCGTTGATCTCCAGTTACATCACCTGTTCTTGTCTCCACTGAATAGATGAAATGAATAAATTATATTGTCTTTGATATTTCAAGTTAAAAAAGTCAACATTAACCAAAATGATTTAAGATTAGTTAACCTGTTGTATGTCTATCGGCACTTCGTGTTACTGGTCTTTCATATCTTGGAAGAGGAAACCGTGGTCTTTTGGATATTGATTCTGATCTTGCCCTGACACGTTTATTCGCATTAACGTTTGATGTTGATGTTGGTTTCACCACTTGTTCAACTGTACTTGGTTTATTAACTTAAAAATGAAAGACATGATAAGAGTCAGATGGACAAAAAGTAACCAGTCAAAACTATATCCATTTTTTTTTACTCCGTTATACACTCTCTCGTGCTTTGAATACTTGGAGCTGATACATTGGGAAGAGTGTTACAGTGTGTCAGTTATTGATTATTATACAGATTAATACAACAAAGGTAAGTTTAAATCAATTCTCACCTGTAATTGGTGTTTTAGTTGATTTGATTGATGATTGCTCTCTATTCCTCTGTCGACTTCTAGTGTTGTCTTCATCTTGATTGTGTCTACTTGCTCCTACATTGTCTCCTGTTTCTTCACGATCATTTGTGTTTCTAACTTGAGACTCAAATGAAAACCTAATACGTTGTGGAATATTAGAGGGACGAACATTTGATTCTGTACTGACCGAGTTTTGATTTTCACTCAAGCGTTCAGTTTTTTTCGATGAAGGATTTGATAAATGTCCGCTCTGTGATTGAATCTGAGGAGAAGTACTTCTTGGTCTCATCAAGTCAGTTTGTGTTTCCTCATCTATAGTACTATCTTTAGACTTTGTAGGTGAAGCGGTGGATTTGACTGAAGAGTAACTATATGCATGACACAACAAAACACAGGTTTGGTTCGGCAATGGTTCGGTATATCCTTCATTAAAGATAGATGAAAAGATTTTAAGGGGTGATATATATCTGTTATTACATAATTGAACAAGAGTAAAGTGTGATAAAGTACAAAATGATTGTAACATACCATCACTATCACGTTCGTTTTCTGTCAACTTGCTTGAACATTGTTCTTGTCCACATGATGATGTACGCCTGTTGTTCACGGGGCTTCTTTCATCGTGAAAGTTGGGTTCAATCAGCGCATGTGCACTAGAATCATAATCTTTGTCATCGTTCCCTTCTGTTAAGTAAAATATAATTGTTAAAACTGAAATTGATTATTTCAAATTGATTTAAATATTAAAAACACAGTTAAAATTGATCAAACACCTTTTCTTCCTCCACCCATGTTCATTGGTTCATACAGATTTGTATTTACAATAGGAGTAAAATGGGTTGAATCAGCAATGTTTCTTTGAAATAATGAATGAGATTCGTCAGAACTTATGGATGAAACACTTGGAATGGAAGGACTGACGTTTTCCCATTCATTCTCATTATTTGTTTGTGTGTTAACAGGTAAAGGTAATAGAGGTGCTGGAAACGAGGGAAAACTGAAGGTTGAATTGGGTGAGCTAGATGAGTTTGTAGAAAAATCAATCAAGTCAGTTTGAGTTTCAGTATTCACATGAAACTCCTTAGGTAAAGTTTCAGAACAGCCAGAGTTAGCGATACCTTTATCGAAGTCCTTTTCTATAAACGCACGTTCATTTATTGCCTCCCTTTCTCTCTGAATGTCTAGCATTTCTCTCTCACTATTATCAAAGTTCTGCTCGAACATTTTCTTCACTGATTCATTGATTGTTTTCTTGACTTTGGTGCGTTCACTATTATCATCTCTTGTTCTTCTCGCATTAAAAGGAGGTGGAGGCAAATCATAGAGTTTGCATTCTTCACATACATTTAAATCAGCTTCCTTTCCACACTTTGAACAATAAGTTTTGCAGTTCGTGTCGTTCAAAACGTTCTCATACAGAGGATCATCAAACGTGAAAACAGTATCGCTACTATTGAATGTCCTCTCATGTGGTGAAATTGGTGAAACTTGTTGTTGTTCTTCATTATGAATAGCAGCTATCGTCACTCTTTGATCTGAAATAGGTGTTGAACCTCTTATTTCAAGTCTTGGTACGTCTTCTTGCGGGTTAACTTGATGAGCATCAGGAGAGTCAATACAAATTTCAAGCCTTGGTCTAGGTGGTGGACGTGTAACATTTTGCTCTCTTATTGACATCATTTCTAATTCATCAAGCCTGTTATTTTCAATCTCACGAGCCCTATTAAGTGAGCGTTCACGAGCTCGTCTAACACTTCCTCTCAAATTAATATTCAAATCTGAAATTGAACTGTAAAGTCCCTCCATCATGTTTAATATATTTCTTCCTCTCAATATGCTAGTTCTTGAATTATTAGTTTCATTCGTGTCTTCTTCTTCGTCAAATACGTCATGATCGTTTTCTAGTTCTCTCCTTCTTCTCCTCCTACTTCTCATTAATTTAATAATGCACTTTTTTATCAATGATATTGTTCGAAAACTTATGTAAATAGTTCCACAACCAGAAACAGACGAAACAAAAATAAGTAATCCATGTTCACTGAAACTTAAAGTTTGAGGTTCTGGAGCAATTGGTGTTGGTTTTAGAGTTGGGTGTGACGGTGGCGAGGATGTAATCTTCTTTGTGGTCGTTTCTTCTGCTGGTAATGTTGTCTCTGGTAAATAGGTGGAAACAACGTAAGGGGACGTGAACGGAAATCTAGTAGACGACCGGTAAGGAAGAGGAGGTGAAAAACTGGTTGATTTAACTGGTCTTGGTGAGGAAACATCAGGTGTTGTATCTGAAAAAACACTCGATGATGATTGCTCTGTTGAAGCTAATGAAGTTGAATAAAGAGACTGTTCTTCAGTTGTGGTAACAAAAACTGATTGGGTGGTTGCTGATTCTCTAGAAGTAGATGTGTCAAAGACTGTGGGATCAATCGTCAATGTTGATGATTCTATACCTGGACTTTGCGTTTCCGGATCATCAGTAAATGAAGGTTCTTCAGTAAAATAAGCCGTTGTTGAAGGAATTTCTGTCACAGGATCAACTGTTGCTTCTGTCACAGGAGAAACAGTTGAAGCATAGCAATTGTGTCGAACATTAAATGGAAAAATGAATTCCAGTTGTTGAAGGAGATTTTCAGTGCATGTACAATCAAATATTATGATTGTCTCTAGACGTTCAAATTTGTCGGTGATGTCGTACAGAAAGTTATTCTGAATTGTTCTGCCTCGTACATCTATAGTTAATACAAAGTGAGATGGCAGGGCAGTTTCAAGATGACCAACAGTGATCAGACCTGATCCTGGACAAGTTAACGTTAGTTCATTTTGGCAAACGCAATCTCTCATGTGACTGCATTGATTACAAGATGCGATTGTAGCAAACACAATCAACACCACTGCAACCTGAAATGCAAAAAAAACTCATAAAGATGGTGAATTGATTGATTAATCAACATTTACACAACACTCTATGTAAATATAACAACAATGGGCGCGACAAGCTTGTTTATATAAATATCAGAAACATAATCATTTACCTTCACCACGACCATCACACTCGTCATAGTCGAAGAACGTGTATTTATTCCAAGTATTTGTTTTCCGATCTATTGAAAGTTCTTAATAGTTCCTTACTCAATCGTCACACTGAAACAGTAAGACCTCATGTGACTAATAATGAGTAATCATTACATCAGAAACACAGATTGCATGCTGCGTATATACGTTTTCATTGCAAATTCAACTTGTAATGTCTATTTTTTATTTAACAAAGGAGTGACAATAAACAAAAACTGATTGCGATTAATTAACAGAGGTGAAGGAATCATGTGGCAAATTTGTATACATAATGTCTTACCTATAAGGGTGTAACAGTTGTTTTTAAGTCTCAATTTACAGGAATCGTCCACCTCCGATCTGAATTTACTATATAGGCCACGCTTGAATTGAATGTCCAATCAAATTGTCTTGAATTTGCATGTGACACACTACACTGTTCAGTAAAAATAAGAGAACGATGAACCTCTGGATTAAAATTAATGTGATAATTTGAAACATTAATCACTTTAAAATCAATTATAATGATTAATTGTTTGCTTTTATTCATCTCAGGTTATAGAAAAGCGAAGAAATCATAACAAATATGCCATCACGGTCACATCTGCTACGAACATTGTTCGACACTAAGTTGCGTGATGGTGTGATTTCTACTGAGAAAGACGCTCGCAACTTCATACAAACTTGGCAATTGGCTGATGACAAGTACATTAATAGAAAACTTAGAGCTCTTGCAGTTTTAAACGAGGTAAATATATAGTTTCAATCGATCGTATACTTTCTGACAACAGTGTATATGACTGTGTTTCAAGTATGGAAGGCTAAACGTGACAATATCTTTCTATGGGAATACTTATTTGCACTAGTGACAAAATATAAATAACAATCAGTGTGTTAATAGACAGAATAATGATAATAAAATCATTTTGTGCAGAAAAATGACAGTTCTAGTGACAATAAAAGAAGTATTAGCCAAATGTCGGAATCAGAAACAGACTCCCCTTCAAGTTCACGTGATATGAACGAAAACAATGGAAGGAAAACACTCAAAGCAAAGAGAAGATTATCAAATCAATTATCATCAAAATATGAAATGGTATACATGTAATTTATTAAATTTATTATTACATTTGTGTTTTATTTTAACCATCTAAATAACATGGGTAATAATAATTGTCTTCATTACAGAAACAGAGTGAGTTGACAGATTCATCTGAAGACAATGATAGTGAAAATTCATCTTATGTTAAGAAAAAAAGGAAAGTATATGATGTAAGTAATATTATTAATCTTATAAAAATATGAAATGAAAAAATTTGTATGAAATAAAATGTGCAATTTTAAATCTTAATTTATAATTACATTTATTTTATAGGTTAATCATCAAAGTGGAAGAAAAGAGACCTTCTATGCAATTCCAAAAAAAATTAAAAACAGATTAAGATACGGAAAAAAGAAAAGAAGAAATAGATATGCTATTGCAGGATTTAAAGATGAAGAAGAATACAACAACTCTTACACACTGGAAAGGGTAAAAGTACAAACATTTAAAGATCTTGCCAAAAATTATGTGTACAGAGTTAATTTCAAAAAAGATTGGGTTGGTAAAAAAATATCAGACATACTTGAGTCTTTAGAAATGGTTTTTGATGATGTAATACAGGACACAAAAGGAAATTTAGGGGAAAATGATTTGGGGAGGTTATTGATTAGTCACTCAGATTTAGAAAACGACATAGTTGTTCCACTTCAACAGGTTAAAAATCTGAATGGAAAAGTGGTATTAAAAAGAATTGAAAATGTTCTTCAAAGCCATAAAAATTTAACTATTGATCAATCATTTCATGTTGCTGTTGGAATGATCAAACAAGTTACTGGAAGTGGGAAAAACATTGTTACAGACAGAGATTCTTTAGCAAAAAAACGCTATGTTGCTAGAATAACAAATAATGATGAAATTTGTTTTCAAAGAGCTTTTGCAGTTTCTTGGGGAAAAACTGTAAAAATAAGCAACAAAGATTGGAATCATCTTACTAAAAAAGAAAAATCAAAAAAAAAGAAACTGACAAATGTTGAATTAATTCTTAAATACAAATGTATGTCAGAATCATCATACAAAGAACTACTAAAAAGGGAGAGACTATCAAGATCAAAGGTTAAGCCTGTTAGAAAATTAGAAAATAAATTTCAAAAAAATCTAGCTATTGAATTAGCAAGATTTGCAGGTGTGTCAACAACAAAAGCATCTGGTTTGATTGACATACAAAAATATGAAAAAGCATTTAACATAAATCTAATCATTGTTAGTTTAAAAGAACAATGCAGATTTATTACACCTGGTAAATCAAATACAACAAAAATATTTTTGTTGTATTCGGAAAATCACTTTGATGCTATTACAAAAATATCAGGGTTTTTTAGTCACTCTTATTTTTGTATGGAGTGTTTAACTCCATACTCAACACCAAGAGGACATACTTGTGAAGTTTGTTGTTCATCATGTTTAAGACAAAATTGCAGATCTATCAGACCGTTTTCATGTGAATTGTGTAACCAAACTGTAAGATCAGAAGAATGTTACAAAAAGCACATTACAATGTCTTCATGCAAAAACAATGTCTTGTGCAACGATTGTAAAAAGGTTATTTCTACTAAAAACAGATCTTTCAATGACCATTTTTGTGGCGAATACCTATGCAGAACTTGTGACAGATTTGTAGATTCAAATCATTTATGTTATACAAGATCGAAAGATTTGAAAATTGATGAACTAAAAATAATTCACTTTGATGTTGAGTGTAGACAAGATGAAAAATATCAATGTAAAGTTGGATACAGCCCATTTAGACCTAACAGATGTCCTTCTTGCATTGATCTGATAAGCCCGTGTTTAGTTTGTAGCAAATGCAAAAATTGTGATGATGACATCTGTGGAAGAATAATGCACAAACCTAATTTGATAGTATCACACTCTTCATGTGATTTGTGTGAAAATGAAGATATTCATGATAAATCGAAATGTTTTAAATGTGGAAGCAGATGTTTGATTTGCTGCAAAAAAGATTACAAAACTAAACAGTACAAAAATACTCCTTGTTCAGATTGTGGGAACAGAAAAAAAGTATTTTGGGGAAATGAATCAGGAAGTGAATTTTGCAAATTTGCATTCTCAGACCAACACAAAGATTTTATTCTTATGGCACACAATTTGAAAGGGTATGATGGATATTTTTTGTTAAAATATCTTTTTTCAAATAATTTTACACCATCTGTTACTTACAATGGTTCAAAAATCATGTCTATCACCATTCACAAAGGAATGAATATTAAAATCATTGATTCTGTAAATTTTTTACCTATGAAATTAGCTTCAATTCCAAAAACTTTTGGAATAGAAGAAAACATCAAAGGGTTTTTTCCCCATTTTTTTAACAAACTTGAGAATGAAAATTATGTAGGAATTTATCCATCAGCAGAAGATTATGGATTGAATTACATGTCAACAGATGAAAGAACAAAATTTTTTGAATGGTATGAAAAAATTACATCAAAAGATGTATTTGATTTTAAGAAACAAATTCTTGATTACTGTAATGAAGATGTCAATATTTTAAGAAAAGGAACTTTAAAGTTTAGGAAAACAATTTTAGAACTTACTGGAAAAAAAATTAAATCAGATGATGAGTATTTTTTTTTAGAAAAAGGAGTAGATGCATTTCAATGTACAACGATTGCTGCATTGTGCATGAAAATTTACAGAACATGTTTTCATGAAGAAATTTTTAAATGTGATATCAAAGTGAATTCTGAAATCAAAAAGAACGTGCACGTTCTAAAAAAATATGGTGATTTTTATTTTAATGGAGAAAAAATTAACAATGAAGACATAGTTGATAGAGAAAAAATGACTTTTGTTAAAGGTCCAATTGGCTTCTTACCAAATGAAACTTACAATGATATTGATCAATATAGTTTCAAATCAATGCAGTGGTTAGCTTTGTACGAAAAATTGAATAACGTAAAAATACAACATGCTTTATACAAAGGTGAAAAAACTATTTTTTGCGGAACTTCAAGATACAAAGTGGATGGATTTTATGTTGATCCAGATACAAATCAACAAGTAGTTCTTGAGTTCAATGGTTGCAGATATCATGGTTGTATAATCTGTTACCCAAATAACAGAAACTTTAATGACAATGCAAATCAAAATTCACTTGAAGTTAGATATAGACTTACAAAATTGAAGGAAAAAAAATTAGAGGAAAAAGGATATAAAGTAATTACAATGTGGAGTTGTAATTTCGATCATTTGTTAAAGTCAGATATAAAAATGAAAAATTACATATCTAAACTAAAAGAAAATGATTTTTTTATATCAAAACTAGAACCAAGAGATTCTTTTTTTGGTGGAAGATGTAATGCAAGCAAACTTCATTATGTTGTCAAAAAAGGAGAAATGATTGAATATGTGGATTTTACATCACTTTATTCAAAGGTAAATAAGTATGATAGATATCCGATCGGTCATCCTATTATTGTGAGAGAAAATTTTGAATCATTAGAAAAGTATTTTGGCTTGATTAAGTTAAGAGTGATTGCTCCTTCAGATCTGTATCATCCAGTTTTGCCTTTCAAAAGCAATGGTAAACTGAAATTTTCACTTTGCTTTACTTGTGCAGAGAATGAAACTGTTTTTCCATGCAAATGTAATGAAAAAAATAGGTCTTTCGTAGGCACATGGTGCACACCCGAGATTTTGATGGCAATTAAAAAAGGATACAAGATTATCAAAATTTTTGAAGTTTATCATTTTGAACAGTCAAGTAAATATAACAAAAATACAAAGAGAGGTGGACTTTTCACTGAATATGTAGATACTTTTCTAAAAATCAAACAAGAATCATCTGGTCTACCAACAAAAATATCAAGTGATTCTGAGAAAAAAGAATATGTTGAAAGTTTTTACAAAAAAGAAGGTATTCTTTTATGTGAAAAAGAAATCGAAAAAAATGAAGGAAAAAGAGCAGTCAGCAAACTTATTTTAAATTCTTTTTGGGGAAAATTTGCACAACGTGAAAACATGCCAAAGACAAAATATTTTTCAAGTGCTGATGCAATTGAATTCATGAAAATGTTGTATGACCCAACAATAAGGTTAACTAATTTCAATCTAATTACTGATGAAATGATGCAGGTTGACTATGAATCTGACGAAGGTTTTGTTAAGCAAAATTTGGATACAAATATCTTTATTGCAATTTTTACAACTGCATATGCAAGATTAAGGTTGTACACAATTTTAGACAAAGTAGGAAAAAACTCAATATATTACGACACAGACTCTCTTGTGTATGTTCATAAGAAAGGGGAACAAAAATTACCTTTAGGTAATTACCTTGGTGAACTTACAAGTGAATTGGATTCATGTAATGGAGAGTATATAACTGAGTTTGTTTCTGCTGGTCCAAAAAACTATGCTTTCAAGACAAACACAGACAAACAAATTTGCAAAGTTCGAGGGTTCACTTTAAACTTTGTTAATCAACAGATTATAAATTTTAACGAAATGAAAGATCTGGTTATTAACAAACCTTTTGACACAAGAACATTTGTTAATATGAACAAAATTGCTCGTTCAAAAAAACATTCAACTATATATAACAGAGTTGAGAGGAAGAAGTACAAACTGGTGTACACAAAGAGGATTATATTAGAAAACTTTGATACTGTTCCATATGGTACAGTGAAAGAATTTGTTCCTAGATTTCCTCATGTTGAAAAAAGTAATTGAAACAACTAAGATGATTGTACATGTTTTAAAAAATGTTTATTGATTAAATTAATTTAATTGATTCGTTCATAACTGGCTGGTCCATCATGAATACATTTCTAACTTTATCCACTTTTAATGTTGCATCATACTTTGCATAACAAATTATTGATACTGAATTTAATAAAGCTGTTTTGAATCTGATTTGTAATCTTGTTAAACCATATCTAGGTTTATTTGTATGAAACTCACTTGAAAAACCATCAACATCTAGACAAAAAATGCAATATCCATTTGGATACTCTTCTCTTGTAATTGAATTTGTATTTCCTGAAACATGAGTATCAGTTGAAGTATACAAACTCATATATGCAGAAACATATTTCCCACTTTCAAAATCCATGCTTAATGCTGGTGCTGGTACACTGCAACCGTTAACCATGAATGACAAGTAACTTATGTCAAAATTTTCAAAATTAAAGGGGTTTTTTGTAACGTCACCAACATAACTAGAACTTTTTACAAATGCAAAGTAAATAATAGAAGGAATCCGCCCAGAAAATAAATCATCCATAGAAAAATCATTTGAACCTGCTGGGGCATTGATTACTTTTATTTCACTTTTTCTTATAGGATATATTGCATCAGTTATTGAAAGTGCTTTATTAATTCCTACTGTTACTCCAGGTGAAACTGTAATTTTACATACTTTGAGAATCATTTCAGTGAGATCTACGTAATATTGATTTCTATGTGGTGAAATTAATCTAAAATCGTCTGTGTTTTGGTAAAATATAAACTGTACTCTTAATCCATTTAACATAAATCGATCTTGTTTTGCTAAGTCACAGGATAAAAAACCTTCCATTTCAACTTCTTTTCCTCCTACTGTATATGCAAATCTTTTAATCAGCCCTATATTAAACCCAAGAGTTGGTGAATTGTCATCCATTCTCAGTGAAGTATCTTTAAAGAATAACGCAGCTTGTAGGTAAGACAATTGTGCTTCCTCACCATACAAAGTTAATAAATCTAATATGTTTTTATATGCAAACCCTGTTGAAATTCCATTAGTTATTACAGTTTCTTGTATTTTTATGTCTACTTGTTTAAATAATGAGTATAAAGGTGCATTTACAAATGTAACTTCATCACTTGAAGTCATTGCTTGACCATCAATTCTTTTTATTCTTGCTCTAACATACATTTTTGTTTTATTAAAATCTATCAATTCTACATTTGTTTGTGGTATTTCGAAAGTCAATGCAGACGAATTTGATATTGGTGCAGTTGGTCTGTATTCAATATATTCAACTTTTTCAATTCCCGCCTCATATGGTGCCGCACCAAATGGTGCAACGCTCGAAGTGTGCCCCTTTAAAGAACCCATCTTGTTTAATCATCAAAAATATTGTTAACTTTTACAGATTTGTTCTCTCTGTTTATACTCTTTGGTTTTCGTCCACGTTTACGAGGGGGTGAGTCAGGAACAAAGTTTGGAACAGTTTTTGATGATTCATCTTTTTCCTTGTATGATGACTCATCCATAGGTTTTTTCCTCTTTCGTAAAACTTCAGCTCTTTGAACATATTGTTGTTCAGTTGATATTTTGTCTATTTTACTGCTTGAATTTTTACTAGATTCAGGTTTCATATAATAAAATTTTTTATGAGGTCTATCTTTTGATATTGAAATGAAATGTTTTTCCCATGCATCACCATCTTCCATATTTTGTTTTTCTTAATATAATTGAAGTAGATACTTTTTCAATTCCTGTTGCTGTGTACAAATTTTCTGAAACAATTTTAAAATTTATAGTGTCCAATCTGTTTCTTGATAATTGACAAAATATGTATGGATTAAAAACAAATTGATGTGACCCTTTTAAATTTTCAATATATATTTTTCTTAAAACTTTTTCTTCTCTATCTTTTACAAAAGATTCTTTAATAAAATCAACACAGAGAAATATGTATTTGTGCAGATTATTTTGCCCAAAATCTATAATAATTTCTTGTAAAGCGCATTCCCATTGTCCATTCAAGTCAATCTCTTTTGTGAGTTTCACAGAGAAGTTTTGTGGATGATTATTTGGATATACATCAATTGAGTCAGTGTTTTCTACATAAATTGTTGTCATCCTACGACAAGAAAAAATGTTTTTAAGAATAATCAACAATGTCTTTTTTGTAAATTTTTGAGTTAAATTTTTTTGGCCAATCATACCATGAAACTTCAACTATCTCGTTTGGCTTTCCCTTATTTTTTATAGTTTTTACAATCTCTCTTATAAAAAACTCTCCATCAGGATTATAATCTACTTTTTGAAGCTCACTTTCATAAAATGTTCCTCTAACAATATTATTTAGTTTATCTTTTATTTTATAAATATTTAATCCATCTCTCTTGTTTCTTTTAATTATGTCAAACACCTCACCAGACCATTTTTCATCATAATATCTATCAAATTTTGTTCTAGTTTTGCTTATTCTAACATTTGTGCCAATTTTGTACTTGTAAGATGACTGGTTTGATTTACCATCACTTTTTAGTGATAAAAATGTTCGAGGAATTGATAATAATCTCTTCATTCTGATAAGATATTGATTGTATCTAGATTCATCTTCGTTTTGACTTGTTATATCTTTAGGTAAAGAACCTGTTGAACTATGCACAGTTGAATTATATGAAGAAATTATATTCTGTATTTCATCAATATACCTATATTTTCTTCTGTATCTCATTAATTTATAAGTTTTTGCTTTTATAGTTTTTATTACACGTTCCGCATAATTAGCTTGTGTTTCATTTGATGAAATTAAATGTTTAATTTTGTTTCTTTCATAAAACATTTTATTTACTGTCTCATTTGAAAATTCTCGTCCTCCATCTGTTCTGAACAGTTTACATTTTCTTTTACTTAAAGTTATTATGTTATTCAATTTTTGTGCAATTTCAACACCAAATTTTGATTTTAAGCACTCTACCCATACATACCTTGAAAAAACATCAATAACTACCAATATGTACTTGTAATTGTCATTGAATTTGTCATATCTAGAGAAGTCAATCAAATCACCTTCCCATTGGTAATCAAGTCCACCCACAATTACCCTGTTTCTTTTAAAATTTTTTCTCAATTCTTTGTTAGTCGTGTACACAATTTGACCAGACAACCATTTCTTTATGTCACCATATGTAATGATATATTTTCCCTCCTTTTTTACAAATTTAAAAAGTTTTTCAGGCCCTGAAAAACTAGCTGGATGATTTGTAGAGTAATAAATTTTTTTTAGGTAATCTCTTTTAATGTTTGTCAACATTTTGAATGTAAATTAAATTTATAGAAAGAACCTTTTCATCAATTTCTGTTATTTGACTCAATTTTTTGACTCCTGTTATTACAATTTTTCCACTTGAAAAAATAGTAAAGTTAATATCTTTCATTTTAAATCTTAGTCCTGGAAATATTTCAGGTTCATAAAATGCTCCTTTCAACAAGTAATATAATGTGTTTAGCTTCACTGTATTTTTAAATGAACTGACTAAAGATATTGTTGCCACTTTTATGTATTTAATTTTTATTAAGATAAAATATTTTTGAATCAATCTCACAAATTGTCTCAATGATTTTCTTCCTAACTCTACATCATTTATTCCATTAACAATAACTTTGCCAGATGTAAATAACATACATGTTCCTACAATTTTTTTATGCCTAAGAATAAGTCCATTAAATTTTTTTTGACAGTAATATGTATTATTATACACTTTTGAAATGGTTTTTAAATCTATTCTTTCAGACAACCCAGCATGTAATACAACATTAGTAACGATTGACATACCTTATTACTTTTCCAACACTATTTGTAATTTAACCATATTACTTCTGATGCATTTATATACTTTAGAGAATTGTGATCAGTAATCATTTCTTCAAGAAATCTATTTTTGTTAAGTACGTCATTACTTTTTTCTTTTATGTTTTTTGTCATGTCTGAACTTGTAGAAGAGTGTTTACTGTATGGATTAATTCTGTTTTTCATTTGTTTGTGTTTGTATGGTCTGCTTCCTACATTTACATTAAGTTTAGTTGATTTAGAAATATGTTTTTTCCTATGTTCATTTTCTTCTTCATTTTTTATCATATCATTTTTTTCATGTATTATTTTTTCTGTTTCATTTAATTCTATTTCATTTTTAATCAAGTCTTTTGTTTTCAATTCAGTTTCACTTATTTCTTCTTCATTTCTTTTTACCCTCATGTAATCTTCTTTTACTCTCATAATTGTTTCTTCATCTTTGTATTCTTTATGAACATGACTGCATTTTTTTTCATTTTCTTTTTGACTTTTGTTCAAATGTTTTTTTTCTATTTCGTAATTTGCATTTATACTAGAGTTATCTTCATCAGTTTCATCTTCCTCATTAAAGTTATCATATTCAACATCGTCTGTGTAGTAATTTTCCAATTCATCAAATTGGTCATCATTTTCATCATCAATTCTTGTTTTTATATCTTCATTTTCACTTTTTTCCTCCATTGAACAAATTGCCTCAATGTTTTCAACATGTGAAACTGTGTTTTTATCATCTGTTTTATGTTCTTCTCTCTCCTTGTTTTCCTTTTTTGTTTTTCCTTCAATTGTGAGTCTATCATTCTTTTTTATTTTAAAGCTTAACTCATTTAAAGGTATGTTTAGCTTAGTGAAATTTTCATCCATGACAATTTATTTGTGAAAAAAACTCCTGTGATGAATCCAAAATCTTGTTCATTAAAACAGGATTGTTCACAATTTTTTTCCTTTTTTCTTCAATACTTCCTTTTGTTTCCCAAATTAAAATCAACTCGTTTTTATATTTTTTCAATTGTTTTTTGTATAACTCGTTGATTTTTATGTTTCCATATAGAATATTTCCATAAATTTCTATAATGCACTTAACTTGTCCTTTTGTTGCAAATTCAATCGATATTTGTCTTTGACTTTTATCAGCATTGAATATTAAAAACTTTAAGAAGAACAAATTTTCAGAACACCTAAGATCCATTCTATAATTTTATTATATTGCTCTTTAACATGTTATTTATAGTCTCAGTTTGTAAGCTGTTGGCTCCTCTCCAGGAAAAATATTTGTTCTCAATCTGTAATCTTCATTAACATTTGGTGACAAGTCAATTACAAAATATCCCCATAATGCTTTTACAGCATTTAAATATGCTGACAAGAAGTTTTTTGATTTTCCTGGATATATTTGTCTACCAAGATGTAATATTTGATTCTTATCACGTACGTTTTCAAACAATACTAAATACCATGAATTCATTGTAATTGTTCTCGAATGTCTTCCTTTCATAAATAAATTTTGTTGAATGTAAATACAACTCAAACATCTGTGATGACAGTATTGTGTAAACAAGAGTTCCATCTCTTGATTATCAACAGCTTTATGCATTAAGTCATCAATTATTATCAATTTGTGTTCTTTATCTTCAGAAAAATCATATATATCTTCTCTTGTTGGTAAACCTTCAATGAAATTGATTTTGACTGGACAGATTTCTTTCATCTCATCATATAATGGTTGATACACTCCATAACAATATAATACTTCCTTTGGTGAATTTTCTTCATACATTTGTTCTAAATTTTCAATGAATCTTTTTACCCACATTGTTTTACCAGCTCCACTGCTACCTGATACAATTATACTTGAACAAGGTTTAAAACCTATTACAGATCTTTTACTCTTTTCACTGTTGTCAGACATTGTTGTAAATTGAAGAACAACACACTTTCACTGTTACAAATTTTATTCTATTTATATGTTTTCAATCATATAAATTATATAATGAATGATTCATTTGCTGAAAAGATGCCTGTACTCAACTGGAACAATGCCAAAGTTTTTGCATGCTAATTTTAAATAATTTCTGTCACCCTTGTATTCATCACTAGTTTTGAATTCTGATGATAACAATGAAATGGAAAACATTGTTAAGAAGTCAAATGAAAAAAGTTTGAAATTTTTTTTTACATAGTTGTACAATAAATCAAAGTCAAACTTTAATTCGATGACTTCATCGAAATGTTCTTCAACTAATTCATCCAAGTCTTCACAGAATGAACATGACACTGAATTAAATGTTATATTTTTTGTTCCTAGTGAACACAAACAACATTGATTTCGTTTAATTGAAAAAAATTCATCTTGTAACAATCTAATCATCATCATGGAAAACATTGTTATGTCATCCTCCTTTGCAACTTTTTTCTCTAAAACAACCATTTCTGTTGATGGTTTGACAAGAGAGTGCAAGACAGACTCTTCACCTGCAGTCCATGCTTCAGCTGGTGATGTGAACCATTTGTTTATCCCAAGATCGACATAACCTGAATCACCCATCTGATCCATATACAAATGAGCATATGTATAAAAACGATCCACCTCACCTTCATACTGATCATATTTGATATCATTATCAATTTTCCTGCAATGAATTAAGATTTGTTTCATTCAATTATATATTTCTGTAAATTTTCCCTCAACAAATCTAAAATTCTTTTCCTGTTGGCTAAAATTACTTACTCATTGTAAATTGTCCTAAACCAAGTTGAGCTGTCCATCATTGATTTGTATCAAATAAAATTTTAATTTTATGTGTACATGTCTTCAGTTAAGTACAAAAAAAAAAGTGATGACTTGCGCATTAAACTGATGACTGAACAGTAATGAAACAAGTTGTAACTTGTTTATTTTTGTTGATTGATTTTTACTTGCTATCTTTATTAAACTTGCAACAAAAAATCAACTCATGAATTATGCAAACCAATTCTAATCAATTTATTCCAATCTTTTCATTTCAGACAGGATGAATTAGATTCTAATTTACATACTTTTATTCATTCGTCTACGCCTCTGGGCCGAATTTCTGGTAATTGGTTTACGACCTTTTTTTTCATCAAGTTTACTATCATTTTGTTCAATCTTAACCGAGCATTTTTTTTCAAGTGCTTCTTTAGCAAGATTAACAAGCGAGGGTGGTGATTTTACCTCACAAACTTTTTCATGTGCAACTTCTTTTACAACTCCTTCTCTAACTGCTATAACTTGTTTAATGACAGGTTTAACACCTGTATGACCAAAACCTTTAATGCCCCTGACTTCAGTAACCTCAGTGTCATTAATTTTTCTCCTGTTGAAACCTCTCCCTTTGTATTCCATCATCTCATAATCCAGATTCTTCTCAATTATCAGCTGAGCAATACGATCACCAGCTGATATATTGAACTCATTCTTCGAGTTGTTTACCAAGACCACACCAATGTTCCCCTCGAAGTCTCGATCAATCACCTGAAATAACAAAGCATTAATTCAAATTAACAGGACTGTTTTATATTAAATGAAAAGTGCATATCTACCATTTAATTAATATTTTATATGTATATATATATATATACTTACTCCAGCAGCTACGTCAATTGATTTGCGCATTGACAAACCAGATCTTGGTGCAACTCGTCCATAGTGACCGGGTGGGATCTTGACAGATATATCTGTCATAATCAACTCACGTTCTCCAGGGCTTATCATCATAGAGTGCGCACTGCTTAAATCATATCCCGCAGCCCCTGCAGTTGATTTGACAGGTGTAAAAGCCATTGGACTTAAACGCATAAACCTGAAGTCAAAATAAACTTAGTTGAATTATCGACTAAAAGTAGATTCAATACTATCGCTCACTCATTCAATTAACAAATCAGACAAGATGAAATAATACTTACCATATTGTTTGTCCCTCCGGTAAATACACGCGATTAGCTCCCACTTTCTCTTGAGACGAAGAACCATTTGTAGATGAATCCATGATTTCCACTAAGTGATATAACACCTAATTAGATATCAAATATAATATATATGAGACAAGTTCACCTTAAGTGATAGATGACGAAAATGAGCATTAAGGCGCAAATAAGCTTTCTGTCGTAACTACAACATGCACGCTCTTTTAAATATCTGATACTAGGCCGCAGAGTAACTGTTTGTTTAAACATCCATTTGCTAAACAAAATATCAATCATGCACTCTCAATTAATCTGTTTAACAAACATTTCTTCAAATCAATTAGGGTAATTATTACAATATGTTCGCTAGAAATGATTTTCTATTCCGTCATACTTATATATATCCTAATGATATGCATACCTGTCAAAAATTTTCCACTATAAACGGAACGTTTCATTTTAAAAAACTAATATTCGCAAACCATCATTCACATTCAAGATGGAGTTAAACAAAAAGATTGCCTTGACATTGTTAATGCTTAAACTTAAAGTTAATACGATGGTAATGCGCTTGAAAGAAATGACTAAGTTGAAAAAGAAAAAGACGGCAAAGGCAATCAAAATTAACCGGAGAACGTTTAAAACGACAAATTTATGATCGCGACTGTCTCACTAATGTGAAAGGAGAAGACTCAAATATCATTGACATACTATACCATGTAATACTTAACAGATACACTATTATATTAATATGATCACTCACCTGTAATGTTAACCATTATATTTAAAACAACTTCAGTTGACATACTTGTATCACGAGTCATAAAAAACACATTAAAATCTGAAATAAAAGAAAACAAGCAACAGTCAAGTTCTTTTTTTTGATCCAAAAATAACAAAACGAATATACGAATAATAAAATAACATAGTTGAGTATTATTAAGGTTGATTAGAAGTAATATATCAAATAGTTGGGTATCATTAAAGTTGATTAGAAGTAAATATACCACTATAACTTTGGCATATGCATTTAAGTAGTACAACAATTGATTAATGACGCTTACACACTTAGAAGAATAACTATATGAAGTCGATCACCTCCTTAGTACATGTCTCACTTCATGTTCACAAGATCAAACACATGTACACGTTAACCTTCTATAGAGACCCGCTACAGGCAAAAAAAAAAGGTCCTCCCTGATGAAGGCTAACTTTATTCAAATGAGACTCGGGGGTACTCTCAGGTAAAGGCCCACTACAGACAGAAAAGTCCCTCCCTGGTAAAGGTCCACTACATACAAACGAGTCCCTCTCTGGTAGAGGCCCACTGAAGATAGACAAGGCCCTCCCTGGGAAAGGCCCACTACATACAACCGAGGCCCTCTCTGGTAGAGGCCCACTGAGGATACACAAGACCCTCCCTGGGAAAGGCCCACTACATACAACCGAGTCCCTCTCTGGTAAAGGCCCACTAAGGATACACAAGGCCATCCCTAGTAGTAACACTACTACTAGGTATCCGAAGTATTGATAGTTAAGAACAGTCCTGTATATCAGATTTGTGATCATGAAGCTGCTGATGATGCTAAAGACTGCCCAACCAGTCAGCCACACTGACCGCGTCACAAACCAAATGAAGATGAATATGAAGACCAGGCTTCCTATTGCAAGGGCCATATCCATAAAGGCCTGGGGTTGTACGTCCATTACGAAAAAGGATGTTGATATGTAGACGAAGTTCATCCTGTCTGTCGTTTGACCTTGAGCGTTATTAAGAATCCCACGTAATGGATCATCATGAAATGCTTCCAGCTGATCTCGTTTTTCTCTGCTTGTCCCATTACCTGGTATTGGCCAGCCAAATGGAAAAGTAGACCTAGTGACATTGGAGAACGATTCATCACTAGTTATCACAAAACCATGACCCATAAAGTGTATAAGGTCTGCGGTAGTTTTAGAATTTGTGTAAGCCTCCAGTAGCACCGCATGTATGTTTTCGAAATTCGGATCATAAAAAACTGAGCTGACGTTTATCAAGCTTCCATCAAAGTATCTGAGTAATGAATAGGGTTTAATACACGTCTGGCGCTCTGCCAATTGACAGAATATGTCTTGGTATTCGGGTAGAGAATAAACCGAATCCTCTATGTCTTTGATTTGCGTGAATATTTCCTTAGTCAGCACATTACCTGAGGCACCACCACGGGTAAAGTACAGGGTAAGCTCATCTATCGAGAGACCCCTCTCCCACGTCGGTCCTATATCCTCGCTCGTGAATCTGCGAATAGCGTCGGGATGGCTGTCTCTGGCGAACCACGCCTCCTCCCTCTGTGCCATCTCATGGCTCCGTGTCAACTCAACAGGGAACACGTTAAAGTCTAGGGGGAGAATGTCATATCCGGAAGCGAATAAGATAAAGTTAGTGCTTGCGATCAGTATGTGTGCACTCAGGGCAAGACCTGAGAAAACAAACAAAAAGTGTGTTTTAAATGGTAAAGGTGTGGATTGCATCTTTATATTAATGCTGTTCCTTTATTTGATGGAGATACTACTGCAGGAGATATTCTATGTAACGACAGTAATTATTTTATTCTCATAAATAGTGCTTTCAATATTACAAGACAAACGGATGTCGGCGAGAATAAATGTTCTGTAAAGAGAAGCTTTAACTTGGTTTGTCATGTTTCCTGAAGATTGTTAACCTGGTAGTCCGATATGTGGCTCATAAAATCTTATCTGTTGGCTGGTAGAACGAACACTTTTACTTTAGAACACGACATGTAGCCTATAAAGATTAAGCAGAGCATTACATCCGTATAAAATCTATAACGTTTCCCATTCTTTGTTTTGACCGTAAACCCAAAAAGTTGTAGAGTGCGAATTAATTCACTTAAACATCTCGATAAATTAGAATCTATAAACCCGTTACTCACCAAAGGATAAACCGGGGCTTTTTATCAAAAAACTGCAAAAAGCGAGAGGTTCTTGGTTTCTCCTTCTGCGCTTCCTCTCCTCCACCATTTGTTCATAATCCTTTATATCCTCCATATTTCATAAAATATCTACTACAATTAACCTGGCGTAAGTACCAATTCTTTACCTCCTTTAGACTAGATGTATAGTTTCGACGGATGAACTAATTTAGATCAGTGCATGTAAACCCTTCGGTTATGGTTATCGCGCTGAGCTAAACAAAGTTGAGCTCCAGTCGTTTATACTAAATCCAGGACGTATATTAAGGGCGAGCGTTATATATACGCATCCTGAACACCTCAGCTTTTCGTATCACTGTGCACATATTCTTTACGCGATGGTTTTGAATAATATTTTTCAGACACCCTTCAAACAGTGTTTATGATCAACTTGAAGCATAAATTCATAAGCGTGCGATATGTGCCATTAGATTGGCTTGATACGGAAAGTTATTTCGCTTCTGATAGCTAAAAGGAGTGCATGGGTACAGCAATCAGTGCATGTGGACGGGCTGAATGATAAAATACGACATCGATCTGGTATGTTATATGGATAGATCAATATCCTCTTAACCGGGGCGAGCACAACTGTTTATCACTTATCTCAGACCGTTTCTGATAGTCGCTATTCAATTAAATGTATTTTATAGACCGTCGGTATTATACATTCCAGATCGCTAAACGCATACTGTTATATTTATTACAAAATAGTTCTTATCTCCCGTCACCGGTGGTCTATGTGTCAATCAAATGTAATTCGATTATTAAAGATAAAGACGGATACATCTAAGAGGATTTTGTCTATCTCGCACTTGATATTTAAAAACTTTTACAAGTTAAATATTGCATACAATGCAGGATGTACCTAATAATCTATCATGATCTGGACGTAGGTAGATCAATCCTCGGAGTCTCGATGAGTAGTACCTGATTGATATTAAAGAAACCATCTTACTTAGGAGTATAGATGGAGAAATTGCATAAATGATACAGTAGTTTCAATGCTGTTCCATAAAGTTGAATTCAATAGAATTGGTTGGTGCTCCGTGTAATTCCGTTTCCACTGGTCCAGTCTCTGCAACTTGCAAGCAATAAATTATATGTCTTAGCGTTAAAAACAACAGTTAAGCTGGAGCAAAATCTATATTTTATTCAACTCATCGCTTTATTTCATACTAATATCAATTTAGTATGACATTCAAATGGAACATCCATTAAAATATTTCAAAATCAGATGGGCTCTTCAATCTAATATCGACTGAAACGTGAACATAGGTAGGCAACCATGGAATGTGTTGATAAATTAATGATTCACATTCATTGGTTTAACAAATATTCTCAAAATCGTTTTTTTCCTAGAATTGTGAAGATTCGTATAGTTTATGTCATTCAATGTAAGACTTAAGACACGGAGTAGGTCTATGCTATCAATGAGATCTCCCCTGAGGGGTAATGAGCAGTCTGTGGTGTCTGTCCTATTTCGATATTTAACGACACGCTCATTCGTGTTTCAGTTTTTGTGTCCCCATGCACATGCTCCTATTCACATACATTTTGCACCAATCCTTATCTGTGTCAGAATTTGACCGCCCACGATAGAGCTACACTTTGATAAGACATGACTGTAAACTGCCCAACCTTTGAATCACTGAGGCTCGGTGTATCTAGGTGTTCGTTATCTATGAATATAATATCAGCCACCACCTCTTCCTCGTAGGTGCATGCACCGTCGAAGGTCGCTGCCAGGTTCCCACATACTTATTCATCCCACGTGTAAATTCATCTCATACACACACACATTTTTATCTCACACCATGATTCAAATAATGTCAAATTAGATAATTTCATTCACCCAACTTTTTGGCATTTGTGATGACTTTTCCGTCATAATCGATCCTTTTCAGTTCATTGTATGGTGGAAAGTTAATAAATCGATCATTCCAAGTTTGGAGTAATTTAGGCACCTTATACATATGACGCTTCTTCTCCAAATAATGTAACCCCGCTTCTTTCCTATTGGAGACTAGACTTCCACTGGTTACATTATAATGAGTAGGTATATTTGAATAAACACTGAATAGACTACGTTCAAAACAAAACCTGATAAACCATATAGTCCACATTGTGTCAGCTTGCCCCTTATTTTCGAATATTTTGTACCATTCGGTGTGCAACGTGGCGTCCTGGACGTAAGGTTTGAAATTTTTATCCTCGGATTTGTGTAGATACCATTCCTGGAACTCTTGCCACCGAGTCGGGTGGGGAGCGAAGCCCCAAGAACCGGCGACAGGAAATAGGTAAACGAGACCTTTCCCCGTCTTTGGTATCTCCTTGCCTTTTTTACTTCCGCGAGCATATTTCAGGTTCTCATCCTGCAAACTATACCCACTCATGTCAGTCTGATCTCCGTAATACTTATGAGCACTCCTGAGCCACCTGTAAGCGTATTTCGATATATCTACATCGTCCTCGATAAAAATTGCCAGCTCGTCCTCTGCTAGAGTCCCCGGAGCCTGAGGTTTCCAGGTGCGAATCCACTGCCCATATATCCCGACGTGCTGAGCATGAACGTGAACGAACACAGGTCCTCTGTCCCAACAAAACGATCTAGCGATTCTATAAGCATCACCGTCAAGGCCATTCTGTTTATTCCTATCCACCCATATTTCTAACGTTGCATTATGACCGTCTAGCACCAAGCCTTGCAAGGAGCTAAGCACCTTTTTGAGCGACTTGTACCTGTTATATGTAAGCACTATGACCCTAAGTTGAGCGGGGTCTGTATACTGATGAATGTTTTTATATGAGTCTTCTTCGTCTATTTCTATATTGATGCATTCCTTCTGCGGAGGCGAATTGTTTCTGGAAGAGGTTTTCCTGTCTCCCCCTGCCTGAAATCTGCCCATTAATTGTCCGTAAGGTAGCAAACCGCTTGGTAACTGATTCGACGTAGCCACTGAATTCGACGTGCTCCTCAGGAACAACATAAATGCGAAAAACATGATAAACGGCAGGAAGAGAGCCATACAGCTGCGTGTCCATCCTTTTCGTATCATCTTTCTGGTTGACCTCTGCCAGCTCTGCACCTTCCCCGCTTTTCCTGCCAGAATCATCTGTCGACTGCGCTCCGTTCTCACATGGCTGCTACAATCAACAACGCGGAGGATGATAGAGAATATCACACATCGACAGCTTATAATTATCAACACCTGTAGCTTTCCAGGAAGCCGCCTCCCGCGACATGTCACAAAGCCTTCCAGTCGGTCAGCAGCTGATAAGCGTTTCTCCTATTATTATAATATAATTACAGTTTTCCGTCAGTAAATCAGGATGTTAAGTGTCTAATATTGCAATCTTGGGGATTATTGTATATAGCGCATGTAACTGTCGAGTGATGAACGTGCACAATTTGGTAGTTGTGGTCACTAGCCTCTTATCTGATTCATATCGGCTCGTGTCCACTGTATGGCTAAATCTCGCATATCGCACCGGTCATCGGTGTAAAGCTCCACAGCATGTATGGCAAAATTAGTCGCCGTGTGCTCAAGTACCAACGCCAGCGTTATCAACGGACAAGCGTATCGCGGCTCAGCTGGGTGTGTTGGGCATTTTGCTTGATGTATCATATCATGCTAGCAGCAATTATTACTTACTACCTCACAAAACAAACAATATTTCATAAACAAACCAGAACATTGAATTACGCGGTTATTGGATGACGCAGGTATAAAGTTAGTTTTTATATGAGGTGACAACGATACGAAAGTCTCAGATACATGAGGATTCTCTTGATTCCTCTCTTCATTTTTGAAGACAATGACATGCTTTGTCTTTTAAACAGCAATACCAATCCCTATCCAAATTATTGTCCATCGATAGGTTAAAAATTATTCTTGACCATGGATGATTTGTATGACAGTATGCATAGGAACTTATCTAGAACTGCTTTTTAGGCTTTATGAATAACGAATATTGTAAGCCAGGATTGTTATCTTATCTATACTTAGCTTTATCAATTTAACTCGGCCAGAAGTAATGGCTTATAAACGCTTCGGAATTCGCGGACAATCAATGCATGTTATGTATACTTATCAACTAGGACAAGGGTTATTATATTCAGGACGGGTTACGATTGTTGCCGACAGGCTAGCCCTATAGCTACCAAATACAAACCACGACCTACATTACTTCTTGCATTCGCTTCCTGGCCATCGAATCTTCTGCATCGTTTAGGATCAAAAGCCAGCTATATTCTCGTACGTAAATAGAATGATAAACTGTAAATTCAGAACATTTCTAGTGAAGAACACCTAGATGCCCTTATATACTGTGCTAATCCTTAACTCTAGTCGAGGCTCAATAATAGTATACCCAGCAATACATTTCCCCCGGATAAAGTTGTTTTTTGGCTTAATACAAGGGGCTTACTGGTGCTGTGTATTATTACAAATCGAGTTGTTATTGTCTTACGCTTACCGACATTGAATATACCAATAGATTAAACTATATACTATATAGATGTATGCCAATCGGGTAATCCTGATTGCATACGTGTCGATGATTAACACATTTTCTGATTTCAGATTTGTTTTTGAACTTAACTTGTATACACGCGGTGTGTGTGACAAAAAGCGACAATAATGATAACAAATTGATGGTAATATTAAGGATAATGATGTTGTTAAAACTATGTGTGATTAACAGTTGTGCTGAGCAATAAATTATTATGCTGCCCGGTGTTCAGTGTGCCATTTGATCACCCTGACGCCTCCGCGGGTGATAATGTCAGCATATACATGTATATATACGCATTCATTCTGACAATTATGACAACTTGAATATGAAAATGAAATGACAAAGAGAATTGTTTTCGTAAAGGAAGATAATAAGGAACTACGTAAACTGAAAACAACGCCGCTTTATTTTGATCTGTATTCCATCACAGCAAATAGTGAGCCTCATCCCCTGCTATTCCTCGGTCTCAATTATTTGATCACAGTCATCACCGACATATGTTCCTTTGTTGTAGGGGCTAGAATGACATATTACAAGACGAAGAAATTGTTGAATCATGTTGATGATTGCGTCGACGAAAATCTTGCTGGTTTTCTGGCCATGAACCCTGAGCTGTGTTCATTAGAGGGATACCCCAGAATAGTTGTCCGGAGGGACCTGGAGAAGCACAAATCTTCCGGGAAAGTGACCCTACTTACAGGGGGAGGAAGCGGACATGAACCGGCATTCTACGGTAATAATGAACATGCATATATATAAATATATATATATATATAATTATATAATATATATATATATACCTAGCCTCATGCCGCGCTCAACTGATATTTTTCTTTCTGACGTTATTTAGTCTCTCTGACATATGGGTCTACCATATTACCAACCCTCGGGCATACACCATAGATATATGTATGTACATGTACTCGTAAATAACATACTTACAGGATACGTGGGTAGGGGAATGATGACAGCTGCAGTCCACGGTT
>JAXGGS010000685.1:0-27389 GCA_035585475.1 Armandia brevis | reverse complement strand
GTGTGCTGGTCATACGGGTAATCTGTGACGTCAATGAGACACCCGCTCTCGTAGGTTCGGTGCGGCGTCCAGAACATTAACCCCGTGTATTTGACCAGCACCAGGGTAGCTCTCTCCTCACTCTGCGTTCTAGCTCTGACAGAATAAAAAACACATGCAACAATAAGTGAAGGCAAACAGCATCGAAAACCTCCATTCTTAAAACGAAATGCACACCGTTGTTCAAAGAGAGTTGGTACTCGTCATTAACACCAAATCTGGGTTAAGACTGAATATTAGCGCAGTAGGTTGCAGCGGCAAGCCAATGCATCTATTAATTTGATGATCTGTTTTAACTGTAGATCTATTCACACGTAGTTATAACTGCAGAAGTGGCGTCTGATTCGTCTGAACTTACGTAAAACGCTCGTGAAGAATGTGAAGCTTACGTGTTTGCCAGGTCGAGTTCAGGCGTCCACACCTCGTCGTACGGTACCGACATATATTCTAATCCCCCGAAGTCAGCTGGATTCCACTTCATGTGCTCATCATACCAACGCTTAAAGACAGTTACATAAATTAGCACCCGGCAAGGATCGAGATGAGTTTGACAATAATCAGGAACAAAGTATTATGGGAACGGAAATGTAACGTCGTGCATTTATAAATATGAGAAATTGATATGTTCAGTTATTTTGCGATAGCCTCGCATCACATTTGTTCTCTAGGTTCGTCGTGACAGGCAAGGATTTGTAAATCTTCTCAAGACGGATCTTACTATTCTGCACCAGACACTGAGTCTGAGCGTCTGCTCTTTCTCCAGCACCCCGACATTTATCACCCGGATGCCGAACATGACGCGCAATGGAAGGGAGCTGTTTTTTATCGGCCTGGCCACTGTCCCGTGCTGGCGATTATGGGCGAGAATGTGGTCCACGAGATGGTCCTCAGGTGAAAAAAACCTAAAACAATAATAATTACTGTGACAAGGACAACACGATTCATCAAATAGCGACTATAACTCGTGAATAAATGATAAGTCATAGATAAGCGCGCAACGCTTGTAAATTATGAATTCACTATTGACCTTGACATTAGTAGACTCATACAATGAAAATAAACAAACAGAGAAAAACTGATGAATACTCCTGTCTTTTAGTATCAATGTTTGGAGAACGAGTTATATCACAGAACACAATTATGACATTCGCATGTAAAGATGTCTCGTGAAAAAACAACAATGAACCTTTTGTACGTACTTTTCGGTCTCGTTGTTGGATACTTGTTCAGCGCCAGTGGAGGCTAAAAACAACAGCCAGCCTGCCAGGATCGGTCTCAGCAGCCAGGGCAGTGATAAAGATCCCATTCTTTGTTCGAGCCTAGAAGAGAAACACACAGCGATCTGTATTATGCTGAACGCTAACTCGTCTGATGGTTCGACGGACCGATGTCACAGTAACATCTCAAATCACGTGCGACAGCTAACAAAACCAAATGTATAAGTGAAAACATGCGGTTGACAGTAACAGTATACATAATATAGATATACGTATGTGAACGCAATACACATGTCTTATGGTGTAATTGATAATTTTTTTATGCGATTATAAGAATGCGCTCAGCTGAAGTTATAGTGATCGTTACTATACCTTGAACATACTCGTACATGTACATATCGCAAACATTTTCTCAATTCAATTCACGCCCGCCACCTTCACATATTTACATTTTCGCATGGGTCAGTAAATACGAGATGTAAAAAGTATGATAAATTTAGCATACAATTTAAGCACAGTCTCTGTAGCTTAATTAATCAGACAAGTGCATGTGAATAGATATCATCAAGTAATTATGGGTCACCGATTGTCAAGACACCCATCTAATACATTATACAACACCGAATACATGACGCACGAATATGTATAGACTGATGATGTATTACCTGTTGGATTATTGCAAGACAAATAATGTGTTTTAACGCTTTGAATATAGACTCCCGATAATCCACCGAGATTAATTTATAGTTGACAGAGGTGTACATTTAAAATTTCTAGACACATGAATGATTTACACACTGAAAATGCGATTCGATTGCACTCCGGAGACCCCGTAATCCTTCCTATGTCCAATGACCTATTCAATCAGAGCAAAGTTTGGTATTGAATTATTTACATCCCACAAAACTCATGTGCAGTTTCCATTCTCTAATGGACACATATATATATATACCACTCCAGTTCTTTAATGCCATACGTCCCCCAATTACCCCTCTAAGTGAACACATGTATATGTAAATCCACTTTGTGAGCCGTGGCTGCACTTAAAACCAGAACTACCACATCAAAGCATTCCAATCGTTATCATAAACATTTGACGGGAAAGAGTCAATTAACTTTATAATTGATTCGATTTGACACTGCAAATGCCAATTTGTGCATATCTACATATGTCCATTTCCTTTATTAGTCCGTCACCTATATATCATAAAGTATGATTTTATCCCTCAGTAGGTAAACCAAGAGACTATGCGGTTCTCCATAACCTTTCCAAGAAACGTCTTGTCTGTCACCATTGTGATTCTCAGGTACTGTTGATTATCATGGTTGGACTTCCGCGAATCTTAATAAACATCATCTGCTTTCAATTGTTTTGAAATGTGCTGTTTGTATCATTTCTGGTGTCCATTAGGCCTCATTCTGTTTTGGGCATACTTTTCATCCTAGCGCAGCTCATTGCGCGCCTCCTCTAGAAAAATTGTCTCCTGAAAGACCGCAGTGGTTTTACAGCTTCAGCAAATGATTCTTACTTCTTGAGCTGGTTCCAATGGTACCCACAATCAGAAAGCCCAAATTTATACTTCTGTTCATAATGTTTCTTCATTGCTTTTACCAAGTTGGAAGCCAATATCCTCAACCTTGTTTGCGTATTGATACAGATCTTCAAACTTTCTGGTTTTTAGAAATTGAAAATATTATTCCTTATTATCTCTGTCATATTCACCCTCTCTTTAAATGGTTTCTTGAGAGACCCGAAGTGAATTCTAATATTAGAGTCAGTGCAGATAGTTCTACCTTGATCAAAGAAAATTCCTCACTGATGACGGATATGATTTGTTCTTGAACAGTTCATCTTTTTTCAGCTCTTCTCGACATACAATCAGCTCGAACAATTCCACCTTAAGTCCGTTCTGATGTTAAAACTGATGTTTAATCTGTATTCTGACTTCCCTACTTGATGGCAAACTACCATCTGAGGGACAACGATTTGACCACATGTATTTAGATTAAACCTGATTATGCCAGTTATCTGGGTGCTTGGTCACAGGTAATTACATAATTACACATAATTGGGGTGAGACAAACACACATGTTAACAATATAATTGTGTGGATTTATCATTCAATCAGACAATAAACAAACTGATTGATGGGCACTACATATAGCGGGAAGCTGACATGATTATTAATGACAGAAAAAAGTACGCGGCCAGTAAGATAAGATAAACTTAGGATGCTAACCTGTAAATTCAGCGGAATCTGAAAGGCATAGGTACAATGCTGGCACCTCGCTCACAGCAACGGGGGTGATTCTGCAGCCGCTATACACTGGAAACTCAGCCTTGCTCCTGAATAACTTGTCTGCATGTATTAACTTCTTGCCCCTCAAACTACAGACGCTACGCACAGGACGTGTTGTCATCAAACCGCGGTTAAGCCGTTCTGATCACTCTCTGCCTCTCCATCAGCTACCGCCCGAGCGCAGTCGCCGAGCGCATCGCTGCTGATAAGCGGAGAGCTGCTGCGGCTGGGCGGCCTGTCATCAGGTCCCTGGCTCCCACCCCCTGCTGCAGCAACACGGCCTACTCAGCGTGGATGTGCCGTCGCCAAGCCTCCTGTACCAGTGACCTACTGCTACCAATCTGCTACACACACACGCTGTTTACTATCCGCGTTCTCAAATGTTGTCAAAACATGGTTCTACAGGAAATGAATTGTTGTTTTTCCGCATTGTATTGACGCTCTTGTAAAATTGTCAGAGTGATATCTTACTCAGGGGAATTGCTACTGTTGCTATAGATAGGTATGTGTTTGTTCGTAATTTCAAGGGAAATCGGCTTATCCGTGTATCAGATATTGATGAGGCGTAGGGTTTAATTGAATCGGATGCGATGAGACGTGGAATAAAATATGAGGGAGAGCTCAAGCTATTGCTAACAACATAACGAGAGATGCCTCCTGTTCTATAGCAGATGGTAAATATAGTGTAGAAAAGATTATTAATGGAACATTGGTCTGGTTTCACTATTGCATACTCTCAGGGCCATCCAGCACATCTAATATATTATGTATACATGACGGTGGGCCTCATCTAGAAGTACTCTGATCCTCAATAAAGTATGACCTAATTGCAGTTTGCTTAATAACGTTTTACCATCGAACGGCATCCACACTTGTACGTATCAAATCTATCAAGTGATATCAAGTGGCCCGACCGTCAGATTCGATATTTCACCGAGATTTAATCAATAAGTATAACTACATGATATGTGAAATCATACGAATATCATATGACTCTGATATTGTTACTTGTCAAAATATTACTCAATCTACGCTGTGAGCAGATGACGATACAGTCATTGTCTAAAGTGAATTTGATATGTGTTTAATATATGTTGAAATAAATTGTCTGTATTTTCTCTAAAACAGGTGGCTAATCTTATAATTTAGCACATAATTGAACAACAAATTTGTACTTTAGTTAAGACAGTCAGAAAAAGCTAGACGCACAGATTCCAGACTTCGTGACCTTTGACCAATCACGTGAGCATAATCATGTGACATGCAATTAACTATACATTGTAGGTTAATCGTAACTATTGTCTTATATTAGTTTATTATTTATTAGCCGCATATATAATTTGAATCTTATAGCCCTGCCCAATTATTAATCCAAATCTCACTGTTATCCCCTTTGTGAAAGTTTCAAACATCTGTCGGTCAAAGTCTTCAGGAGCATGAAGAACAATACAATCAATGAATACTTCTTGTACATTTGTATAAACACATTTGACTTAACAATGTGTAGATACATTACAACACTGACCTCCGTTACCAATTATGCTATGATTTGAATGTTTAATTTAGGCGGACAGGTGTATATATCGATTTGTATTCTTGGCACAACTTCTTGATGCAGCTATAACCGAATCAACATGATTCGCAAATATACACGAAACCCCGTAATCTATATTCCTTGTTACACTGACTCCCTGGGTCAGAGAGCTAGTATACGCAGTTATATATATCTATACTACTTGCCATCATTTACTTCACCCGCACGACGCGCGTGTTTACTTATCCGTGACGCACTGCTTATTCAGAGCAACGCTTCAATGATTCTTCATTATTTAGGTGGGGTCAAGAGGATCAAACCCTGTCGGAATAGGTCGTGTTTACACATCAAGTCACGACATCGGCCCTTGTTATATAACATGGGACTAACCGAGTATCACGAGACGAGGGAGGGCTCATAGAACTGCTGTCTGCGAGTGCGAGCGTCTACCTGGTGAACTCTGCCTGCACAGCTACATTATACGGGGACATGGAGAGATTACTAAAGCTGTTAATCACCACAGGTAAGTCTCGCGATACATGTGCACGTTCTTTGATTCAATAGGAATAATTGCCAGGATCCGTGTTAATAACGCTTAATGACGCTTAACGAATGAATCGATGTTCATCTGCGAATGTTATGCTATTTTGGGAATTGGCCCTTGTGGTTGATGTTGTCTCTGAGTCTCTGTGGGAACTTAGTTCTTCGAATGTAGCATATATATTGAATCACATGGTTGTCGGTTCTGACGTGTGATATATCGATGGATGGCGCAAAGTATCTGTCAATATGCTCATTTCATGCTCAATATGATATTAGTCCTGTCATTCCAGGGCGTTGTCAAATAGCATAGTCATTATAGATGTACATAGTCATTATTCTGCATGAACATTTTACCTAGCGTCGTTTGATTAGCTTCATTATTTGTAACAGTTTTGTGTGATAAATACCTTCACAGCGTGACCCAGTCTAGCATAGATCGCATCAAGGTCAAAGTCAAAGTCTAAGTAAAAAAATGCTTTATTGCTGAAAGTCATCCTGCAGACTATTACAATCTAGTACTGCAATTCCCAGTCTCGTCATGCTCTATATATACAGCATTAAAACTTGCTCACTTGTTTTAAACCACGAGTATAGTATGGTATGATGGTATTTAACAGTTATGATAATCGACGTTTATTTTCAGTTTTGCTGGCGGCTGTGTGTGAGGCACATGGTGATAAATGGAGGAAGCAACATGGCGGGAGACGGAGTGACAAATACGACAGCGAGGAATCGACAGGCGACGATGGCAGCGAGGGGTGGGATGACGAAGATGAAGACGCCAGAGATGCGCAGCCCTTGAGACTCGTCAATTGTCCCAGACATTCACCGTTTGCCACCCGTCCAGTATGTTTGGAGCGGTTATCTATAGACAAATGCATAGTGAAAGTAAGTCTGAACATATAGTATTCATTAGATTTACACAAGCGAAGCTAAGCTCAAATAATACGTCCAATAAACCGCAGTTGTTTGCTGTCATCTGTATTTCGCTTCCATATTTCAATATCAGTGGAATGTTTTCTTAATGACTTAAAGAAGGTAGATAATAATATCAATAAATATACACATCCGCTCGGTTGTTATGCGAACTGCGAGCTGTGACAAATAAAGAAGCTGACAGAAACAACCTCAGGCTAATGTGTCAATTTGATTTCTTTCAGGAGAATTACTGTTTCATTGATGATGTTTGTTATAAAGATGGAGATGGAAATACACGCGACCTGTTTCAATTTTGCAGCGCAAAGAGCACTTTTACCGAATGGCACGGTAAGCAATTCTTATTGTATCGTGATTTATAATATCTACTCATATCCATCATAAGCGTAATTATGTCTGAGTATAACAGATGACAAAGTGGTTGTTTTTGTGTCATGCAGAAGAATATGCTGAGTTAGACAAGGAGGGTGTGGGGATAGAAATGAAGGATCATGATTATCATACGGTAAATAATGCGAATAAAATGGAATATTATTAACACTTTCAGTCATAAACGTACTTGATTTGCGGAAAAATAGTTCACGATACTCTCTGAAACGCAATAAAGCGAATTATAAATGTGTATTGTTTAGCTTGAGATGAATATGAAGGAAGCATGTAGCGTTATAGCAGCCTCGGCACGTACCTTCTGCTCCGAGAACCCTGAGCGATGCAACAAATTTCTCTGTGATTCAGTGGGCGCCTATGATAAGATGTAAGACACTTTTCTTAAACATTGGGCTCGTATTTGGTTAAACAATGTTTTGTTTATTAATAAATTAATTTGATGGAAAATATATCTTCTAGTGTATCTGAACCGATCCCGTTGGAACTGAACAAATGTTGGATGGAAAAGGGAGACGATTATGATGAGTAAGTAATGAAGTGATATAATTATACGTTTTACAAATTATGAATATATTCGAGATATGAAACATATGTTCTACGGACGAATAGATTGAAATTGATTTCAAGATGTGCACAAAAATCACCCATTTAGACAATGTGTTTCATGTTTTAGAGCTGTGAATAACTCTCTTCTACATTGTCATTATATACTTTTCTCCAGATGGAGGCTGTATGCCAAAATGAGCCAGAGTAGAGCTGATTTTGAACAGATATGCGATGGGCAAACCGACGAAAACGATCGTGATATACACTGGCTGCTTCCAAGCTGTATCATGAAGAAGGCTGTGAAAGGCGCCAAGGAAACGTTGGAAAAGGTCAATGGAAATTCGTATTTATTACATGTAATAATTTGAACTGAAACGTTTCCTGACTGATTCTTATTGTATTATATGTGTTGTGCTTTTAGACATTCCGTATTGAAATAAATCATATTGATAGCGAATGCTACCACGGCGATATTGGATGGTTGTATGCTGTCATCTTTGGAACAGTTCTACTGCTCATATTTGTGGTGAGCTTGACCGCCGTTATCGTGTGCTGCATCAAGAAAAACAGAAGAACCAGGTAGGTTTTAATATACAAGTTCAACAGTGAAATTAAAATCTATCCATCAGCACGTAGGCAAGTAGCATAATCAAACTACTATAACATGATGCTCTTCTACTGATATTAGCTGTGTCCGGATACACTACCGTTATAACTTAGTACTCTATCATGTATGTTGTTTATAGAATATAAAGATTGTTGTTTTATTATCCTTTGACAGGCGCCCAGCGACAGCCGCGGTGACCATGCCAACTGAGCCCGCCCTTGGATCTAAGAGTCCCCCCACAATGATGGAACCCCCCACCTACATGGAGGCCACAGCGCCGCCTCCGGCTTACCAGGCTCCTGGAGTGGACAATCCCGTGTATGGTGTCACTGAGGAGAAAAAAAACCCCGTGGCATGATAGTGATGCCCCAAAATAAAACACCTCATTCTCTGAGTTACCATTACATGAGTTTCAATCACCCTTTTCCCTAATCTCTATCGTTAATCGATCTCTAGCTAGCATGGTATATGTTCACTGATCATTACCCACGAACACTAGGTTGTGTTAATTATTATCAGTGAGAGTTAACGTTCTAAAGACGTACGTGGCAATTATCTGGTGTAATATGGATTTGAACTAAATTAAATTGTGAATGCTTCCTGTATATGTGATGATCTACAATGCATATATATGCACGATATCAGATTTAATGTCGATATAAATGTATCA
Source organism: Armandia brevis (assembly GCA_035585475.1). Taxonomy (NCBI): domain Eukaryota; kingdom Metazoa; phylum Annelida; class Polychaeta; family Opheliidae; genus Armandia; species Armandia brevis. Next base: position 18,610 of record JAXGGS010000685.1, on the reverse strand, counting down.
CTACCACAATAAAACCGAAATTGAATAAAAAAAACAAATCAAAATGTATTGGTTTGTACTTTTGAACAAGATGTATAATGGATTAATGGTAGGATTATTGGTAAACGGTAGAATTTGAAAAAAAAATCGTGGGATTCACAGTAATACACGCATGCATATAAACAAGCGCCTCCACTGAGATGTGGCATGCTCGAAGACGAATAAATGAACAATAATTTGTAAATCGGGTGTGGTTAAAAGCAAGCTCATCTTTGGACGCTTCGTCTTTTAAAATTCAAGTGACAGGAACTTGCTCTCCTTGATGTCGGTGTGTTTACGCCTTTGCACACATCGCTCTGTGAATCAATGACCGACAGCGCCCTGTTGATTTCAATCACCTCGTTCTTCCCAAATAAAAGAACATTAATTGTTTGTAGCAAATTCATTCGATATTACCATAATGTGCTATCATGTATTCAGTATATCTTAACAACTTTCCAGGGAGATTAATAAGGAATCAAAGTACAAATTCTTCTTTTTGAACCTGCCGTTATATAACTAGCATACTACTCGTTGGTCTATTTTACTGCTAGTAGTGTAGACATGTTTAACCCTGAGAAGTATGCTAGATATATTTCGCGTATATTAAGCCTGCACAAGTACATATAGATTTATTCATTTATATCATCAGTACCATCAGGGCTCGGTCAGATACACATTTGGGGAATTTCCAATAACCAGATGCGGCCGGTATTTAAAATGACAACTAATATATGACTTTTTCAGATAAGGGAGGCGTCTAGCATTACTAGCTAGGCTACTAAATTTTATTCAACTGAAAAGTAAATATTGAATTATAATTGATGCATTGTTGAAAGCGCATACATGTATATACATAATTAGATGTCGAACGATAGTTTAATTATATCCAAAAGCATTGGATTACCATTTGTTATTAATTCTTATATATCAAGGTAGGCCTGATTCATTTAATCTTTATCCGACGTTCCAAGACATTTATGTCATGGTTGTAGGTCAACATTGCCATTTGATCTCCAATCTTTGTAAATTAATAATATCTGCCCTCACCCTGCAAATGACCAGAGGGTTTAAACGGAATTGACGATCAAAATCAAATATTCAACGAAACGCTTACGTTTACCACAATCCGAATATAAAGTTTCCTAAACGGAAAGTTTGTGTTCTAAAATCCCGACTTTTAAGCATCCTACATAAATATTGAAATAAACTGTCTGACAACCTTCAATGGACATTTCTATTGTACAAGTGGGAGTAGAGGTTCGATAACACACGCCCTTCAGTACCGCATCTGTCCTTAAATTGCTACCAACGATCTATATTGTCGAATAGGTTAACTCCCATTACGATTATTCATGTTAACCTAAACATGAATACCATATGAATGAGAATTGGATCAAGAATTGAGAAATATCATGTGTAGCTTACACTTGTGTTGGCCACAAGAACCAATCGTGATTTTCATTGTCGCAATGATTATAATGTATAGGTAAATATGGCTACATGAACTTAATTATATGTTTCTCAGACGCGCGCGCTTGTCTGAGAAAGCCCCAGCATATCAGTTGTATTTACCGATTCCAAAAGACGCAAAAATAACAATAGAACTGACCGCACCATGTCTCACCTCCGTGCGGCCTCAGTCAGTAAATAATTGCATCTTATTTATCCCTTAGCACCCCTAGAAAAGGTTTTTAGAAATAAATCCCTTGATATTTGTTGTTTGAACTACCATATATCTTAGGCAGGAGGGTGGGAAACATATCAAATACACGCAACATACCCCTCAGGAATCCTTTTGTGCCGCCTACACCATCCCGAGGTAAATAAAAGATAACGTCCGTGTCTCTTTGATTAAAAACAAGGTGAACTAAATATTTCCTTGATTGCTTATGCCTTTCACCAATAAAACAGCTTGTCTTTAAGTAAATATATATCGATGATATAAGTTGTGTTTGCAAGTTATGTTATGCGACTGTTTGTTTAGTCACATCATGTTGAATGCACAGACCTGTACTAAGGTTACATAATTTATTTGGGACCTCCAATGACCCTATATTTATGAATATGGTCAATACTGCTAATTTGGCAGAATAAAGAATCAGAGCATGTAGCACCAATTAGTTCAATAACAATTTCTTTTTTCCTAGCCATTTCTCTATTTCCCAGCAATCAATAATTTTGGTAACCGATCCCGGCAGATTGAAATTTTCTGTCGATACCTGCAAGCAGAATGAAATTTTCGAACAATATCCCCATTGGAATGATATATTTGGAAAATATATCCCAGCAGAATGTAATTATTGAACAATGCCCCAGCCCCCTGCAGAATGATATTTTGGGACAATAACTCCGAGCTGAATTTTTCCCAGCAGAACAAATAATATTTAAAAAGTTCCTAGCAAAACAAATAATTTGAAAAAAAGTTCCCAGCAGAACAAATAATTTGAAATAAAGTTCCCAGCAGAACAAATAATTTGAAAAAAAGTTCCCAGCAAAACAAATAATTTGAAAAAAAGTTCCCAGCAGAACAAATAATTTGAAAAAAAGTTCCCAGCAGAACAAATAATTTGAAAAAAAGTTCCCAGCAGAACAAATTATGTGAAAAAAAATTCCCAGCAGAACAAATACTGGCATTTGTTCTGAAGCAGAAGAAATGTTGAAGGCCCCTGATATATTTAAGGCCAGGAAGCTAAGAATACAAATGGTTTCGACTAAAATTCAGATAGACATCGTATGCGATTGATGGGTGAGGAGAAACATTTACAGAGTGAAGAGACGAAAGATGGGTAGAACGCTGTGTTTTGGAGCTTTGTTTATTTTAACGTCTCTAGCACTGCTTACCTATGCAGAGCGTGAGTGTTTTATGTTTATGTTTATAGGGTCAAGGTTTACGTTTATCACTTCAGGATCACTGTCCCCACTTTGAAGGTTTGAATATTTAAATCAATTATCTTTATACTAAATATGTAATTATGCACATTTTGACTTAATTCTATAGAGACTTGTCGTTTTGGTTCCACTGCCGACTGCCTTTTCCCGTGTCACTGCACCATGGGATGTGATCCTTTGACCGGAGCTTGTATAAATGGAGGAGAATGTCCACTGGCTGTCCCTGAAGCAGCCGGTATCAGACAAAGTGGGCCAGGGTGCAGTTTAGGTACATATACAGATGTGCATTTATGTCATATATAGTTGTAAAGTACATCACGTTGGCACAATGGAAGCGGCAAAACTTTAACATGACAAGACATAAAATTGTTGAGATTAATATATTCATATGTACATATATACATATTATATGGAAAAACCGTCGAAATTAATATCTATTGAAAATAATTAGAGTAGTTCCTCTTTACTGGCAGACTATTAAAGATTAAAAACATTTCTTAGCTAATCAAGCCTTGTATAAAACCGCCAAGCAAGGGAGTGGTACGTTCAATAATCAATCGGCAGGATTAGCTGTAGATGGGAATGTCACTGACGATGATACTAAGTGTGCTCATCCTGAATCAAGGCCGTATCCATACATAGCCTGGTGGATGGTGGATCTAGGAAAAGAGTTTGTGGTTACTAATATCACCCTCTTTAACAGAGACGATCAGAGAAATGACAGTTCATATAGTAAGTATGCATGCATACTACTACATGTTTGTAAAGTGTGATATAATCGATCACTAACTTTTAGAATATTTGTTTTGTCTATAGACTTCATTCATTCACGTTTAGAGAGACTCGGAAACTTTCGAATATTTGTAACAGAGGAGGAAATATCCGAGCCGAGGACACCATCCAGTCAGTTACCAGTATGCCACCACTACACTGAGGTAGTTCCCGTCAGTGGAAATGCCACCATTACCTGTGATACACCTGTGATTGGTCGGTTTGTTTACATAATAAGGGATCAACTTGGTGGGTTCCAACCCTATTACATGAGCATCTGTGAAGCTCTGGTATTTGGGCAAATACCAGCTGGTAAGTTTGCAGATACCCCGCTCATCTGATGTACCCGCATCATATGTAAAAAAAAGGCTTCTATTATCAGCTGACGGTGTTTTATTTACTTAGAACGAGTTTTTGAGTAATTTAATTCCTTCCATACTATTTTGTTACCATCAGATTGCAACGGTAATTGTGCCCAATGTGATGCCATCACTGGCTGTGGCAAATGTGAGCCAGGATTTTATTATCCTGCATGTAGTAGAGGTAAACTTGGGCTTACAAATTATTACTTATAATATTGTCAATGGAAATTATGTAAAGTGGTCAGCAACGTGTGTTGTCTCTTTTCAGAATGCTCATTGGGGGACTTTGGAGATAATTGTCAGCAGAATTGTAGTGCACGATGCAAAGATTCGTGTCGTCCAACCACCGGTGCCTGCATTGGGGGATGTAAACAACCTCATATAGAATATGGCACCTGGTACACCGGAGAATTTTGCGAAACAGAATTTCGTGAGTAAATATAAGTGAAACTATAGTAAAGAATGATAACACATCACGATAATTAAAGTATTCCTCATAATACCGTTGGCCCGTTACGAATAAGTATTGATGAATGTCCACCTGTCCTTCCAGCTTATGTAGAATATGAAGATAACAACGTTGTCGCCCTGTTAGTTGAAGACCGACACATTATTGTGGCGTTTTCAGGGTCGTCTATTGATATTGAATTAACTAAGTTTACCAAATATCGGCTACAGCTGCACTCGAGTAACTACACTGTGTTAGAAACTGTGTTTTATTCGAAGTCCTCATTCATACACAAGTTTACAGATTTGGCCGGAAACACTACATTTTTCATCAGTGTAGCTGTCGTCCGTACACTACCTAATGGGCGCACGGAACGAAGTCGACAAAGTTCATCGTTCATGGAAATAAAAACTCCCAGTTCATGTAGTTGATATTATTCTATGATATAATGCATGTTTAAGTCTTTTTTGAACTATAACTTTTTCGAATAAACACGATGTGTGATAGCATTGTCTACTGATCACGTTTAATTGACACAGCTGTGGTCCCTGATGATATTGAAGACGGAGGCTCCAACCTTGGAGTTATTGGTGGAGGAACCGCTGCCGCAGTAGCCGTCATTCTTGTCATTACAGTCGTTGTTGTTTTTATTGTGATAAGGTAAAGCATCATGATAGCATGTTCTTAGTAGTGAGAGAATAGGTTATAGTTACGATATCTTTGATCAACCGACAAACACCTGCATTGCAGTAATATTCTATAGTAATCTTTTTTTACGTTGGCTATAATTGAATATGATTTTAAGATGTCACGTCTATCGTAGGAGAAAAGGATTAGGGAAATGCATAGACTCAAATGGTTCTATGTACCAAAATACAGCTGCAGTTTCAATCGGTAAGATTGATATAGCCTATATACACTGAAAAGCTATATTCATTTTTAATTGCTACAGAATCATTAAAATGATAAAGATAGAAATTAAATTAACTTAATGGTGCATATCATGCATGGGTTTTATGAATGTTTGTAAACCGCTAAAACTTTTCTTCAATTGAGAGTCAAGCTTAACATATTGTCGCATAATTTCCGAATACCATTTCAGATGATAAAGCTGCTGTGGGTTATGAGTGAGTACAATGTGTCAGGCGTATTTGTATTTTTTCATCTTCAGTTCAGCCACAAAATACAATTTTTTAAGAGCTGATTCGGCTTGTTTATCATTTACAGAAACCTAGAACTACCCTCAGTAAATATAGATCGTCATCTCTACAGTGATATCTCCTCCTCGGTTATTGAGAATCCGGATAATGACGGAAATTCTACATCCGTCGTCCGAGCTCCTTCTCAAGTCGAAGGTTTGAATTATAACTAACATCGTTCATATATTCAACTAAATAATACAGCTTTGCTCATCTTTATTATAAGCATAATTATGTGGCTTAATTTCGTTCCATCATCCCTTATTCCAAATCGTAAATACATTGCTTCAGGAGAATACGAGGTCATTCGCTGATCTGTTGATTGACGCGACGTTCACAAATAGTCTATGCGCTGAGTGAACCGATATTACATCACAACCTCCCAATTCCAGGATATGGTGCTACTATCAATTCTAAGCAGGGTTTTGTGCTAAAGTATCCGCCTCCTCTCAACTTGAACTATAAGGATACCTGTATATAATCAGTAGATATGAAGTACTAGTAGATATATACATATATACATATATATTGATATGAAGGTGTTTGTATTTTGTTGAATATCGCTTAAAATGCTGTTCATTGTTCGAGACTGGATGCATGAATACTGACAATCTGGTGTATTAATTTCAATATTCGGACATTTATTATTTAGTAAAGACCATAGCCAGTGTGCTGATGTGCCTATCCCAGGTCATACATTAAAAGTGATTGTTAATTGAGAAGGCGCTATAGTATGTCTAGCGTAAGAAGCTAAGGATGACCCCTGCTTAGTATACTATTGTACACACCGAGCCTCACCGGCCGATGACGTGATGTATCATTTATCTAATAGCTCTTCTGAAGCACCTTAACGCAGTTGACACATTTAATGAATATGCATTTTAGTCGGATAATCTAGTTCCTTACGTTACATTTCTTTGTGTTCAGTTTGCAGGTTATATTTTCATCCAGGCTTTCGTTATTCAAAGAAATATAATGTCACTTTTTAGATTTATTTACTGAAACACGATTTAAATGTTCATTAATCTGACCTGCATATGCTGCTCTCCTTGCCCTTGGGTCAGTATATTCATATTACTTGAAATATAGTGATACCTAATTTGAAATCGAAGGCAACTTGTACTTACATGCATAGTACCTTACATAAATTACGATCGGAAAGCTGCACGATATAGCTTGATGAGTCGGCAACTTTCCCTTGTATGTACCAGTTAAAGTATGGCCAGTAATGCATTTGATTTTAATCACGTCCACAGCACACCTGGAATACGGGTGAAACTGTTAAATTATCAACCCTCGTCGTATGCATTATGCATTAGCACCATACTCGATAACAATTATATAAATATGCTAATGCAACAATGTGGAAGGTTTTGCATTTGTACCGCCTGCTTAATACCATGTATGTGGTAAAAGTCAATAAAAAATTCCTGAACATTATTTAAAAAAATCCTCATCCCTGTTTAGAGGCCTCGATATGTTGTTAAGACGATTTGTTTATTCAAGTGCTTACACTCGAAACAGATGATGTGCGTAAAACATGATGTAACATTACTTTATTTGCGAATTGTACGTAATAACAGGTCGACAGCCAGGCGAAGCGCATATAGTGCGAGCTGATCTCGTAAAGTATTGATTTATTCTAACCTAAGCTTCATGAAGAGTGATTCAAAACTCTCAAACATGCAATCCCGGGAGTTCGACAAATATTCAAAAAAGTCTTGTTCAAGAAATACACAATGCTAATACTTGTACTGTTATCAACATTACGACTTCTGTATTACACGGCTTCTGTACAGAATATAAAACCCATTTGTTAATTAGCAGTATAATATATAAGGGACATTTGACGAAAATTAATAAAATGAAACGCCATTTCGTCTATAAATGATGCCCACTCTCTCATTAAATACCTGCGCCTTAAAATCATTCGTAAAACAAATCGTAAATCCACTTATTTGAAGTATTGTATTATTTCAAGTTATTAAAGGACAAACTTTTAGAAACTCGTTAAAAGTTTGTAAACCTTTGTTATTCAAATAAAACTTATCCCAGTAAGCAATATTTAACGTTTATCTGTCCGCTACCTAGACGACGCGATGCTCATCAATAATGATCGTTCATATATTGTGTAACGGCATTTTAACACACGTCCATATATAGGCTAATTCCGGAAGTTTCCCGGATACATGTTCAAGGAAGAGACATGGTTCATGGCTTGTTGTTATTATCTATATATATACATTCTGAATGATATGTGACACCAATGATCATATAGGATTTATCACCCTAATTGATCCAGGAATGGGGTCATATATCATTATAAATTAATTGAGAGGTTAATACATCGTTATCAAATTCTAACATTTTTACACTTGTGGATATTTAACCCTGTGTTAATGTGACGTAGAGTAATTCCAGTGATGTAAACGTTTTAATAAGGTGTATCATATACAACACCAGTGCTGTAGTGAAACAGTGAGTTGATCTGATGTAGGCAACTTCTAAGTGATTTTACAAGATATCTATCAAATGTCAAACTTCAGTGATTATTTACAATATATATCACAGATAAGACATAAATGAATCCTTTTGTTTCCTGAATGTTGAATCAGTTGCTTCCTTGAGTGATTATTTATATATTATTTGATGGCATTTTATACAAGTTGTCCTACCCCAAAACTGCTTTAAGCTTCATCGTTTGTGGAAAATCCTTATATAAGTATAACATTTGTATAGGTTGCTGGAAAATAATTAAAATTTTGCCGAAATAAAGATTGTGCTGAAATTAATGTATGAGTTTACTTGATGCGTGTTGTTATTACTATAGTTACATTTTATATAATTCATAATAAATCAAAGAAGTTGAATTAGATCCTGGTTGCAAGTCATAACCAATATTTTACGATATACAGCTACATGTTTTCAAGTGTTTCATAGACAAGGTGCAGTGACATAAACATGTGGAAAATATTGAAGGATGGAGCTTGGTTTATTCTAATCACCATGGTGACGGTAAATTTTGCAGCAGGTGAGTAATATATGTTTTTACTTAAATGAATGGTCACAATTAACCGAATCAGATTATTCAACAATAGAATTATAATGCTTCAAGCTTAAGGTTCCCCTGAACCGGACTTTTACACATCTTGCCCCTACATACATGTATCTATCCCCTCATTGCCGTGCGGCAGTTCACCTTGTGTAGCTCTCATATAAAGATAACACACGGACAGACCGGGAGCTACGCAAGTTGTGGGGCCTTACAGGAGGGTCGGGTTACAGGTTCTGCCCGCTTCGCTGGACATTTATTAACCAACCACATCAGTGTAAGAACATTATAAGCCAAGGAAATGGTGTGGGTATATGCCTAGAACAATACAAGGGAGGGGATGGGGGCTGGTAATAATTGTATAAAGTAGGGTTTCGTGCTGCCTTATAGTATAGTATAATGGTGGGTTGATAAAAATGTGACCATGAATCATAATCAGAGGATCCGAGGGGTCAGTGGATATGTAAGACAATATATTGGAGTACCTAGCATCATACGAGTATGTGAGGCTCTTTATGTAGCCTTTCCTTTTTTCCGTCTATAGTCGCTCACTTTCAGCTCATTGTGGCATAATTTCACCATCGTTTCGCTAAAATTGAATGAAGTCCTACTGTGTTATATTGAACATCTGCTGTCTATATTTGAGTAAATACTGGCTGCTGTTCAATCATTTTCAAATTCCATATCCGTCGATCACTGTATAATGTTACAATACATATACTACATATATATAACTGTCATGATCAGATTCCTAGATATATATATTCATAACATTGTAGCAACTGCGTAAGAAACATATTTATAGCCTATATTCATTACATCGTCACTGTTGTGTTTAAGTCTTAACTATCAAACAAAGACTTATACATTGATTGATATAATACTCGATAATAAATTCTACCCTTTTGAAAATTAAATTCAGAGATTTGCCGATTTGGTCCCACTGCCGATTGTCTTTTCCCGTGCTATTGTACCAAGGGATGTCATCCTGTGTCTGGAGCTTGTATAAATGGAGGAGAATGTCCACTGACTGTCCCTGAAGCAGCCGGTATAAGACAAAGTGGGCCAGGGTGCAGTTTAGGTAAATATTTGGATATGGCAGTGCATTCATTCCATACAAAGAGAAGTATTAAAGCTAGGCCGAACAACAAAAAGCACCAAACTCCTTATTGTAAATGATGTTTATTTAGAGACATGTTGGATGACCGAACATTACACAATTATAATAAATTTTCAGCTAACCAAGCCCTGTACAAACCCACCAAGCAAGGAAGTGGTACTTCCAATAATCAACGGGCAGGATTAGCAGTGGATGGAGAAGTGACAGATGATAGGAACAAGTGTGCCCACCCTCAGTCAGTGACAAGTCCTCCTTACGTAGCCTGGTGGATGGTGGATTTAGGTCAAAATTATGCGGTGACTAATATCACACTGTTCAACATTGACGATCGGAGGTCACATGGTGCGATTTTAGTTCACAACTGAAGGGAACAACTACACAAAGCCATTCATTTGTATCAAAATCATTAAATTTCTCCTCAATCATTTAGAAAGACTTGGATATTTTAGAGTATTTGTAACAGAGGAGGAAATACCTCAGCCAATGACACCATCGAGACAGTTACCAGTATGTCACCACTACACCGAGGTAGTTCCCGTCAGTGGAAATGCCACCATTACCTGTGATACACCTGTGATTGGTCAGTATGTTTACATAATAAGGGATCAACCTGGTGGGTTACAACCCCATTACATGAGCATCTGTGAAGCTCTGGTGTTTGGGCAAAATCCTTTAGGTAGGTTCTCAATGAACACACTAATGAACGATAATTTTATATCACCATTTCGAAAACACATTTTGACGAGTGCCAAAAGGACGAATTTGAACAATAACGTGACAGTTGTTCATTATAAGTATGCAATGCAGTCTATGGATAAATACATTTCTGTAAACATGATTTTGTTATAACCAGATTGTACCCGTAATTGTGTTGGGGATTGTAATATCATAACTGGCTGTGGAAAATGTCAACCAGGATTTTATTATCCTTATTGTACTAGAGGTAAAATCGAACCTGAAATGAATTCTTAAAAATGCCGTCAACCAAATTATTAGTAGGATAAGATCAATCATAATAATCATCACTTTTCAGGATGCTCTCTGGGAACATTTGGAGATCATTGTCGGCAAATGTGCAATACCACGTGTAAAGATGCTTGTTATCCATCAAATGGTACTTGTATTGGCGGATGTAAAAGACCTGAACTAAACAGTAGTACAAGGTACTACGGTGACTTTTGTGAAAGAGAAATTCGTAAGCAAACATTTTTCATATTATTGCCATGAGTTAACAAGATTATTCAAGTTCAATCAGCACAAGATGTATTGTTAGGAAATATGTTTATTCTGTCACTCTTACCACACAATATCGCTACTCCTCTATAAACCCCTTGTAATCAAGCAGGGTGTGAAGGTGATAGTGACTTTGGACTTATTGTCGGAATAGCGGGTGCTGTGGTAACCATATCAGTCGTTGTCAACTTAGTCATTGTTATGGTAGTTGTAAGGTAGAGTAGTGAAGCCTACTGTACTAATTGTTAGAAATTATGATTATAGTTTTCATTACCGTGAAATTGCTTGTTAATTAATTCAGAATATATATAATTTGATCATGCGATATCATCTTTACTGTAGGAGAGAAAGAACCAAGGAAAGAGGTCAGGACGATTTGAATTAACAGCCCTAGGTTCAATTTTTTCCTGCAGGAACCAATACAATTGCAGTGTGACTTATTATGTTAATTTAAAATTTCATTAAAATTATGTTTCAGATGATAAGGCTGCTCAAGCTTATGAGTGAGTAAAATGTGTCATGGAAATTTTCTTCAACTTCCAAATGAGATTGAGTTTTCCTTGATCATCCTCGACTGCTTACAATTTTCAGAAGCCTTGAATTACCCACAGTAAATCTGGATCCTCATTTATACAGTGGAATTTCGTCTTCAGTCAGCGAGAATCCGAATAATGACAGAGAAATCACGTCTGAAGTCGGAGGTTTGAGCCTTATCTAATGTCTATCAAATATTTAGCTTCATCATTATCTGTGCTGATCTTATGTAAGGCATTCAGTTTGAAATGTTATTCCATCATCCATCACTATCTTATAAACTATTTGTTCAGGAGAATACATCGAGGTTATTTGATTCTGATCCATTGGCCGAAAAAACGCTGGTGTCGATGACTGACGTCAATTAGTCAACGATTGATGAAAGTGACGATATTTTGTAACCATTTCCAATAGGCCAAGACGATGTTTACACAATTGTCACCTAAATGATCAAAATAGATATAAATTTTAATGGCAATGGTCTTCAAGTCATATAGACATTAAAGATATTTATACGTATGTTACGTCCAGAGAATTGTATTTCGTAAAATATGACGAAATAAATACATTTTTGAAACAAATAAGTCTGAGGTGTATTTGTGCTATATATTTTAACCCAGATAACAAACGTAGAATTCAGAGAATTTTGAATAACATACATTTTTTCGTTGTGTATTATTGACTACATTACACATCAATTTTGTAAATTACGCCAATTTTGGTAATGCTGCCACTGCTTTATATGATTATCCGACCCCATTTATCAAACGTAATTTATAGTAGTGTAGGAATATTTCTCCAAAGTAGCAAGCTGAATATGTTTCTTTGTTTGGCGCGTTATGTCTGCTAACCTAGAGAGTATACTCTAATGATTATAAACTCCCTGGGATACAGAACTTGAATTGTGTTGTTATGGCGTGCTCATGCAAGTTACAACAAACCAATAACCAAGGTGGTTTTCTGACTAGTCGTGACGGAGGATGATCAATTGATATTGTTTCGCATAGGCTACTTTCAATCCGCAACAAGTACCTTCTCACGTATAGGGGGCAGTGATGGGGTAGCATTACGGACAGGTTGTATGGAATGGATCGGAGAATAGAGGTATGTGTAAATTCCCCCCGCCTCCCCTCCCTTGAATAAATAAAACACGACCAGCAATCGTTCAACTGGCACTACTAACAATGTGATATTATGATAAATTTGATCACAAGACAAGGAAGTTAAGATAAATCCTGGTTCGACACGTGAGAATGGATCGAGCATTCAAAGAATCAGCAATAGGTGTCCGAGTTTAGGGGAGAAGGCACAGCAGAAGTGTAGTGACAGAAACATGGGGCGAATATTGAAGGATGGAGCTTGGTTCGTTCTAATTACCATGGTAACGGTAAATTATGCAGCAGGTGAGTACTTCCACTACTCAATATATGGCAGGTCATAATTACACGATTACAATTTGTCACAAGCAGAAATGTCCCGAAGAATTCAGTGATGACATACATTGTTCAAAGTGCCGGGATGTGGGGAAATTAGAAGAGGAACAATTGATTTTATAGTGTTACAATTAGGGGCTGATGGTGCTAGGATTAATACAATGGATGGGGGCACGGAGTTCTGGCAGAAATGTCCGTAACTCATAGATAAGAGGGTGATTGCGTTTCAATTGTTACCTGGGAAAGACACTAAGAATAAGAAGAACATTGAGTATATGATGTCTATTTTTATTCTAATTGCACTGACATTGAGCCAAAATCTAATCGGTGATTCACTTGCATCATCCCCTTATTTGGGTTAAGCCAATTTCACCTAACTTAGACCAAAAACGCATATTTCGACACAAACAAAGGGACAGTGTATAAGGGGTGTGGTTGATATCTGGCACTCTTGAATAAGAAAGGGGCGAAACTATCCTAATGTTCATGATATGCTATTCAACAACAAAAATCCACTATCTAGAATGTTAACCAATTTGTGTTTTTGGGTTTTATCCCAAAAAGCTGACTTTCAATATATTTGCACTAATTGCGCATGTTTATTTTGCCCAGAATCAATTATACCAGTGCTAAATATAATCTTGGTGGTATATACGTCAATGTTGAAATTGGGAACGTTAAATTAATGATGATAATAATAATTACCGCTGAAAAAACAAATTACATCGTATTTTTATGGAAAAGGAACTAGTGTTATCAATGCCAGCCTTCAAAATTGCCGCACACTACTGATGGCCCACATGTAATCTCGCAGATTGGCTATGTTGGTAGACAAACAGTTGGATTGTTTCAAATGTCTGCCTTATCTGTCGACATGTGAATCTTATTCCTCATTCTAAGCGGTGATGTTATTAAACCCTGGTAATATCATAAGTATGAGTATCTATTATTTGGTCGGTTAATTCAATTTATCTGTATTTAGCTGCCAAATACCCTAATTCATCATCATAATTGTGAACTAAATACAGTTGTTGGGCCACTCTCAAGTGTCACAGCTAGGCTATGCAAAGTTGCTAGGAGCTGCATTTACCGGGGCGAATACTGGGTATTCATGCGCACTTCTCGGCTGGAATATCTACAACAGGATATTTGACATCTAACATTTCTTATGTGATGACCATTAATTTCCTCTCATGCAGACAGACGTTTTTCCCGTCCACATTCTTGGTCGTCACTTATTGACATTTTACTTACACGTTATACTTTCATGCCACAATCCCTTCTCTATTCTTGAAACATATTTTCTTTTACTCTTAAAGGTCACAATTATAAACAAAACAAGAAAGATACACTTCACGTAGAACACATACCTTATTAATATTTTCAGAAAATGATTATGGCAGCCATCAAACGATGAATAAGTATAATTGTGTATTATCATGAAGCGCCTTATCACTGTGAAAGTCGCAGAAATCAATCTTTAGTACAAACATGAAAGTTCTGATAAAAAATCTCGAGAAATAATATTTATATTACATCAAGTTTTAGGAATCCACACAAAATAAAGTATTATAAAAACGGCGGTATTTCGTCAATTAATTGGAATAAAGAGTGATTAACATTACTGAAAATGTTCTGTAACATTTATTTTAGCTATCTATGCAATTTTTTTCTTGCAAAGCGTCCATTGATTGAAAATTTGGTTAAACGAGGTATAAATAAACTGGTGTTCGCCGATAGAATGATACATTCACATGCATGTTTGTAAACCTGGAAACCGTGAATCCAGGGACCACAATTAATTATTTCAATCGAGTCCAGCGATACACATTTTTGCGCACTCCTCTCGTTTGATAAGTGCTCATATGCGACTTGTAATCGTTTTTGCTTAGTATAAATGATCGACATTTTTGAATAATCGTACCTTTTGAATCATTAACTGAGTAGACATTTGCCGTTTTGGCTCCACTGCCGGCTGCCTCTTCCCGTGTTATTGTACCAGGGGATGTGATCCTGTGTCTGGAGCTTGTATAAATGGAGGAGAATGTCCACTTGCTGTCCCTGAAGCGGCCGGTATCAGACGAAGTGGGCCAGGGTGCAGTTTAGGTAAATATAGATTATTTCTGATATGCCATACCAATGTGGCAAATCAGGAATAGTTACGCAGTGAAGCTATAGTGAGACAAAAACGAGACTATTCCATATATGGCATCATTTCAAGTTCCTTTAGTGACATACATATACATATCAATTATATGTATTGTCAAACGATAATGATTCCGTTTTCTAGCTAACCAAGCCTTGAATAAAACTGCCAATCAAGGGAGTGGCACGTTTGATAATCAATCGGCCGAATTAGCCGTGGATGGACACGTGACCGACAATCCTGATTCGTGTTCACATCCTGCTTCTATAAATCATCCCGGGCCATACATAGCCTGGTGGATGGTTGATCTAGGAAAAGAGTTTGTGGTTACTAATATCACGCTCTTTAACAGAGACGATCGCAAAAATGACAGTTCATACGGTTAGCATATGGGGAGTATTTAGCTGTTACCCAATACCAGTTACTTCACCACCAATAACATCTGTATTCCCAACATTCCTTCAGAGAGACTAGGTAACTTCCGGGTATTTGTAACAGAGGAGGAAATACCCGAGCCTATGACACCGTCCAGTCAGTTACCTGTATGTTACCATTATACCGAGGTAGTTCCCGCCAGTGGACATGCTACCATCACCTGTGATACACCTGTGATTGGTCGCTTTGTTTACATTGTAAGGGATGGACCTGGGGGGTTTCAACCCCATTTCATTGCCATCTGTGAAGCTCTTGTCTTTGGACAAAATCCAGTCGGTACGTATTCAACCGTCACACAAATGATTGATTAATTTATAGCATGATTTCGGAATAAATATTGAGGTTTGCCATAAGCAAAGGTTCGACAGGACTGATTAGAAAAGTGGAACAACAATTCCTTAAAGTCTTGATACGTGTATATTGCAGCATTGGGTTAATGTATATATAAATTAATCATCACTGTGTTTACCAGATTGCACCAATAATTGTGCTGGGGATTGTAACGCCATCACTGGCTGCAGCAAATGTGAACCAGGGTTCTATTACCCTACGTGCAGTACAGGTACACTAGATACTGAAATTAATTCTTAAATATACTAAATAGCAAACAGGATTAGACCAATAATATTAATCGTCACTTGTCAGGATGCTCTATCGGAACATTTGGTGACCATTGTCTGCAACAGTGCAGTGCCTCATGTTACGATTCCTGTAATTCAACAAGTGGTGTTTGTATTGGGGGATGTAGAAGACCTGAGTACTTCGGTGACTTTTGCCAAAGAGAAGTTTGTAAGGATAAGTTGTTTTCTTATTGCAATGCATGATCAAAGGAATCAATAATAAGATGTGTGCGATCAATTAGTGAAAGTGTTTGAACATGCACAAATACTACACATATGTTTATCATTGTTGCTCCTGCAGTTATCTCTGGTAACCAAACTGGTGATGGTACAGGCGGAAGTTTTAACCTGGGTCTGATTGTTGGAATAGCGGCTGCTGCAGTTACCGTATCTATCGTTGTCAACTTAGTCATTGTTCTGCTGGTTGCACGGTAAAGCAGTGTAGCCTTTTTCGTCAATTTTTATGTATAATCATATTGGTGATCATCATCATACCTTTGTTTGTCGATTGACGCAGAATATTTATCAGTTGATCATGTGAGATATTCCCTTAACTGTAGGCGAAAAAGAATTAGGAGTAGTACCGAGCCGAATGAGACTAAGAATGAAAATCCTGAGTTACCTATAGGTCAGGACAGTGTTGTGAATATTAATAAGCACTGCATTCAGTATTATTTTCCTGCATGATCATACAATGTTTGTTTTTACGACACCGTCTAGCGCATACAATAAAACTTAAGATCTACGAATTATGTTAAATTAATATTCCGTCGAAACTCAATTTCAGACGACACGGCCGCTGATTCTTATGAGTGAGTATAATGTGTCATGACAATTTCCTTCAAATCCTGTTTATCAACCGAGTAAAAGATTTGAGTATTGCATTTTTCATCCTCGATGGTTTATAATTTACAGAAACATAGAACAACCCTTTGTAAATCAAGGTCCATATTTGTACAGTGAAATTTCGCCTTCAGTCAGCAAGGATCCGAATAAAGACAGGAATGTCACATCTGCAGCTGAAGGTTTGAATTCTAACCTCTTCCAAATATTTAGCTTTATCATAATCTGTGAAGATCTGGTTGAAAGCTTTTATTTCTTAACGACAATATTTATTTGATATACAAACTTTAACACATACTTCAGAATTATACGAGATAATTTGATTCTGATCTGTTGGTTAACCGGATGTGGAGGATACAAATCGCTGGTGTCGTTAAACAATGAGGCGACGATTGATGAACTTCACGATATTTTATCCAATAAGAGGAGATGTTGGAACTATCACGTAAATGATCAAGAACATGTATTTGTTAATTAAAATGGAATTTTAGAAATATATCATTATCAAGACATTCATTTTATTTGAATATGTAACAGTTATTATGCAATCAAAAGTAATAGCTCGCATACCAACGAATGTATTGTTCAAATAAAATATGCCAATAGTTTCTTTAATCAAACTTAATTAGGATTTGAATTAATCTATTAATAAATTTATCTTGTTTACGCTGATCTTCGGACCAGTTAGTGCTTCATCCGGTCAAAATAGATCCGTCAAATTCTGAGTGTTGTTGTCGCTGGTTACCTTTTTATATCCATATTTTTATCTAGTATTCTTATTTCATCAGACGCATGTGTCGTTCTCGGGATATTGAATATATAAACAGATGCTATGGTACATGTATTCACAATCCTTCAATATACTAACAGAAGCCATAGATGCGTGTGCATAGAACAGAGAAAGGAATTACATAGGAACGTGTTAATCATTGGTGTCTAGTTAATATTCAGTGGTATAATTTAAAGATAGAGTCGATGTCATGTTGGGTTTGCCAGTTGCCTTTGTCGCACCATTGGTCATATTAGTCTCCTTCTTTACATTTGTTCCACAGCATAAGCGCTTTATTAATGTGGATAAGAATTCCAAGAACTCAAGAACAGTCAGTAAACTTGCCCCTAAACATAGCCCAAGTTGTCCTCCAACATCGCCTGTGAAAATAAAGGAAACCCATATTAAAATGATGTAAAACAGCATGTATTCAAATTTGACTTTTGATGTATCTAATCTGTTTAGTTGTAGTGATGGCGTTACCCTGGAAATCACTTGATGTATAAGACGGAAGTTGCTCAATTTTATCATATGATAAATCGGCGAAATAAATTCTTAGTTCCAACAGATTAAGCCTGAAAAGAAGAAAACATGTCAACTGAAACTATGCAAACCGTAATAACTGATGATCGATGTATTTCCAAGTCCTGCCTTACTCTATGTATTCTCTTGTTAAAGCATACGTGCTTTGTATTTGTTCCGCCATATGTTCGGATGGAAATGCAGCAGATGACA
>JAXGGS010000574.1:7719-27394 GCA_035585475.1 Armandia brevis | reverse complement strand
ATTTAATATAAACATAATGTGATATTTATTTCCAGTCAATTACAAATCTTGGTTTATATATCAGTTATCATTACCATATTTACTCCTGTGCCGATTCGATATTTGATTTAATATGTGAAAGGTGAATAAACATGTTTTAAATTGAATTGAATTGAAATTGAATTGGTCTACTGTTAGTTCTTAATATGAGAAACGTATTCCCTTTTTTATTCAAATTATCAATAGAATAGAAAATATACAAAAAGTAAATGCACATACATGACAAGGAGAAAGTCAGTGCTGACATTTCATCATTGAATGCACTATCTAATATACATACGGTACAAGATGACTTTGACAAGTGTCCCGACCGGTTAGCCTTAAGAGTTAAGTTTTCTTAAGTTCAAAGAGATAGGTATAGGCGGTATACTTACGGGAAACGCTTCTATATCTAACAGACTTCCATCTGAGTATCAGGTTCGGCTCAAATTATCAATTCTTGTCGGATAATTCGTTTGTTCTTTGGCAACATTATGTTGTGACTATGCACGTGGAGGCCATGTTTTTCTCACCTTGACATTGTGTGGGGGAAATAAAGGGATCATATCAGTACAGACGGACCAGTACTACTTAATTTGAGTGCTCGGGGAAAAAATGTACCTATAAACTTTTTAATTGTTTATAAGTGAATATCAAGCTCAGGGACATCGGCATCCTTTCAGCATATGACGATCACATTTCTGCACATTATAATCAAATATGAATGCAATACATTGAAGTTCGTATGACATAAAACCTATATCAGAATCACCGCTTTTAAGCGTATGTTAAAGAATTTCAAAGGCGCAGAGGGGCTTGAATCATAATTAACTTCAGCCCACAAGATCGCATTTAAACTGGAATCTTATGGAGCAAAATAATTGCAAATAAACCAGAAACCAGCCACGAAAGACGTACTTATAAGTTTAATAATCTTGTTTTATTCTAATTACCGGTGATTATCTTGACAGGTATATTCCACGAAATAACAGAGTTTTTTATATTCAACACCAAACAATGCGTATAATTTAAGACTAAAAGAGAATACCAATTGCAGGCACATGATGCAGAAACAAACATGAACTCTTAAACTATGTTCACTGAACGCTAAAGCAAATACAGCATATCAAAGCTTCTGGAAACTCATACAAACGTTAACTATAACGACATGATGCGTGTCATGGAGATACATAAAGTTGGGCATGATACAGCTTAGAATGTTTAGTTACTGAATAGTTAATGTACACAAGTCATATCGAATAGATACGCACTATGCATCCATACACTAACGACTGTTACATTGTAATTATCAAAATATAAAAGGTCTCTTTGAATAATCAAGGGGAGCCAGCCAAAATATGTCACTATAGAAACATTGACTTGACAAAAATGCACACTAATTCAATTCTTATTCACATACGTATATGGGTAAAATGTAGAAACGTTAGCTTAATAAGTGTATAGAGTCTAGAGAATCAAATTTATGAAAACAGTTTATAAATACACCTACATGAATATACATACAACATGTATTACATTACAAACAAGTATTTTCTGCAGGTCACAAACAGTCATTGGTTCACTTTGGTATACCTAATATATTAACAGAAATAAATACTGAAATGTTTCGGTACCGGGGATCATCTAATCTAATAATGTGTACCGGTACTCATTAAAAACAGAGATAAGAGAGCCACCCTTCTATTAAGGAACAGCTGGTTTAACCATTTTAATTAAACCCACAGTCAATGGCTATTCACTTGACTGGTATCGTGACTATTTGTGTTTTTCAAACTGTATTGCACTCCGCCTTCTTCGCTTTTCTGCACTATATTTGACCTATCGCCGTTCGTAACTGAGCTTGCTTGGGCTTCGGAAATGCCTTCTTCCCCTTTTTTCACATCGTCTCTATGTTTAAGTTCTCTGAAACACGTTTCACATACATGTAATTATGTTTAGACTTTTGACCCGTCTTTAGCATAATTAATTACATAATGCATCTAGCTTAAAATGACAGATGTGGAATGGGTAACAGTACTTATTTTCTGAAATTCATCTTACTTTTCCCTGTCATATACTGTAAACTCTCTGTCTATACTATCGAGTTTGGCTTGCATTGGGTCCTTTTCCTGAAAGAATTCAGCCAGTAAATACTCGGTTTGATTCATATTAATCATACAAATTCCCCATCTGATGAACGAAAATATGTACGAATATACTTACACTCTGGCCAGTTTGAAGCATTTCCTTCTCCTTTTTTGAATTTTGTTTGGCTAAACGTTTTTTCTTTTTGTGGAGTGGTTTAGCTTCGATTATCATTTCCTCTAACTCATATGTTGGATCACAATTCAAATGATCCTTCTATAATGAAAAAATGGTCAGTTTAAGATGATAGCAACACGGTCATTTGATATTGAAAGGCACATAGCGTTAATACTACTTACAGGTGGGACGAAACTAGGTTTAACCTCCCGCTGGAGAACTTTACGAAAATCTTCGTTTCTGAGGAATGGGTGAGCTTGTATAGTTTTAAGGTTTGAAATTCTTCGCTGTGGGTCTAATGAGAGTAGCTGAAACAAAGCGATGGTATTCTTGCATTGGAGACAAATGTGCTGAGATTACCAATGTAATTAACTTCAAAATGCAATTTAGAAAACAAATCTACAAAAAAATGGATTTGACCAACTTACCATTCTGAGCAGATCTTTAATGTCTTCCCCCCATGCAGAGGGAAAGTGAACGTTAGAAGTTGAGAATAAGTGCCGAACATCACTTAATGACGTCCCAGAATGAATCTCATATGGTCGCTTAAATTAAAATTAAATGGGTACCAGTTTAGAGCAGGCGGGTCATGGCAGACAAAAACACAATTCTTGTCATTATTTCATTCTTTGATTCAAACGAATTTGAGCAGTCTAATAACTTTCATTAAAACTTTGTATATCTAGGGCGTTTCTTTACGTAAAACAAGTGAAAGTCAGAGTTGATGACTTAATTCT
Organism: Armandia brevis; assembly: GCA_035585475.1. Lineage (NCBI taxonomy): Eukaryota > Metazoa > Annelida > Polychaeta > Opheliidae > Armandia > Armandia brevis. The sequence continues at coordinate 24,377 of JAXGGS010000574.1, read as the reverse complement.
CTAACCTTTCCTTTCATCATCTCGTAGGCACAAACTCCTAATGACCACCAGTCAACCGGGTATGAATATCCCGGACAATCTTCCAAGGCACAGGAAAACACTTCTGGAGCTATCGAGACAGATTTGTGTAAAAGGAATACCGACAGGATAAATAACGCATGCAGAGGAACCTGCTAATATCAACAATTTCCAATCTAAATAAGCAATCCCCAAAGATATAATACCGGTTCTAGAGTTACATGTAAATAATAACTACCAAAATGATATAGAATTTGAAGATATTGAAAATTTACCCATATATGGTTTGGTCCCTGATAAAGACGTTGCTAGCTGCCCATCCTCAAGCACTGTGGCAATATTAAAATCGGTTATGTGCACATGACCTAGAAAAGGTTAACACTTATGATTATGAAAAATAACACCACGGTAATACTAAACAGGTTTTTTATCTGAAGGTAGGAACAATAAGAAACAATGAAGACTTATTACCTTCTTCATCGAGTAAAATGTTGTCGGGTTTCACATCTCTGAAACATAGATAGTCATTTAGTATTTCAATGTGACATTGATCAATGTTTATAACCTCAGATTAAATGTCAAATCCGAAAGTTTTCTTTCGAGAGCAAACACATGCGCCAATATGTCCCCCTAGTCCTGCAGTATATATTTAGATATATTTTTTTTATCTTTTAATGATAATCTGTATTTTTGAGTGCTTTTTAGAATTACAATAACATCGTTTTTTTCGTACCATTAAACAATAAGCCTTGATATCAATTAATTTGTGCGACATCGACCTTCTCTAAAATCCCGTGAGGAGGCCAGCAAGCTTCAATGCGAGTATAATATATAAAATAGATTCGGCATTTTTCAAGACCATTTGATAAAATACAAAATGAACATTCTACCAATCAGTCTTATAATGGAGAGGGCGTTACTACACACCTCTAACCAAGAACAGAAATGATGATCAAATATATTCACAGATAACTTAATATCTTGGGGTTAAAGCTGGAGTAGATTCCCCTATTTTATTGATGCGCGTTATACGCTCATCATCATATCGACGGTCATTACATCAGATCAGGATGAACATATTTTCACAACATATTTACTCTCTCCACATCCAACACGGTCTAAGCAAACAACGAGGAATTATGTCGATCTATATTCTACTGCTTCCCTGGAAACCAATAACTTTGGCCTGAGTAAATTAAGTGGAATTATACGGATGACGCCGGATTGGATCAGAGCTTATTCTTCTGGCAACCTCGAGACCTGTGCCTGAGCATACATTGCGTGGACAACAGGCGCGTAGCGGCAGTCAGGGGATTAGAGGACAGTATCAACTACAAGGTCTTGTGGAACTGCTGACCGAGCGAACCGCTTGACATTTGGCTCGTATTTTGCCTCGGAAATGGATGGTGAATCTCGTCGCGGCAGACGATCGCGATGTGAGATACCGTTCCGCTCACTCATACACTCACTCCTGGCCTAAACAGTCGCTCTTGAAAAATGTACATGAACGCGTCATGAAAGATCGTTGACTGATCCGAATCCCCATGTTGAATATCCTATGAATACTATCTGTAATTTGTTTAACAGGTGTTCAGCAGATTTACCCGTACTGCAAAAATATACCACTGCCGACACGGAAGTCGGTCAAAGAGCGCTTAATCAGTCAAACTAATTTTGACAAGAAGGCAGGAATGTGCCGTGCAATCATCAAACCAATGACCATGCACGTCCGATTGTAAAAAACGTTTTCTTCAGTTTCAGAGATTTTCCACCACCAATTCTAATCTGAGCGATTTGACAAACCGTTTCTGGAGGCTTTACAGTGGGGCTTCGTTTGTCCCGAGAAAACAGGGAGAAACAAAGGACAATGATCGCCTGCAGCGAAAGACTTCAGACAGACGTAAAAGCTGTCCAGATGCTTCCATGCAATCACGGGAGGACGGAAGCGGATTTTCCACTCGGGTCCCCAGCAGATAGAAATAAATTCGCTGATAGTCAGGATAAACATGATTAATGAATCATTAATTCCACAACACACCTCGAGCTTGATCAGCATCACTTAATCGTAACATGGCCGCATAGCCTGCTATGTTTTTTTCAGACTCACCCGGAAAGGTAATCCGAGAAACAGAGCGCAGAGCAGGCACCTGTCGCCGTACTTAAGTCAGACTAGAAACTTCATCACTGTCCGTGCACACAGCTCGCTCCCGTAGCTGGCCACCCAAAACCAGGAATTCTTGGCTTAGATGAGCTGTCAATGGCTGCCATCATCTGTCAGCGATTGCTGCGTCGGAACAGAGACACGAAAATATCCATTTTCAGAAATAAAAGATAACGCAGTTGACGGTCTAGTCTGGAATAACGCGGATAGCGCGGTATGAGAGACGGCGGGCGATGATATAAACTGATGCACACAAAAAAAACAATCGCAATTAAAACACAAACATAGATCACGCAAAACCCAAATGGAATCACTTACAGCAGAACAAAAACTTTCAAAAATACACCAATTACTGGTGCAAGTTGATCGATGAAAGAAAGAAATTACCCGGAAATCATAAATGATACAATTGATTGAGTTCATATAGAGTGTATGAATCGGGTAAACACGAACATCAGAAAGAAATTAGGATAATTTAGAACGCATGCCATTTTGACTGAATGGAAAGTGGATATTTAACGTCGTATCTTTTTACAACGCTGTTAAATATAGCAGGGGTGTCATATTCACATCTGAATAACTAATATAGGCGCTTATACTCGCTAGAAAAATGTCTAATAGCACGCGCACTCTAACGCGTAACTTGCCGGTACCGGTACAAATAATCATTACGAATCACGGAAGAATAAAAAACAAGATTCTGAATTAAGAGTCGTTTTTTCTAATGTACTTTACACTCACGCTGCGTGGAACTCGGTGATACAATAACAATTATACTGCGATTATATGCTTCATGGAGAAGACGATTAATCATCATGACGAAACAGCGTATCGCTTAAATCACGCGAAACGACGAAATCAGGTTTCAGCAAACGATTTTCTATATAAAACAAACGATTCGGGCTACAGGTTCAGGTAATTTAGTCCTATAAACTCTAGCTAAGGTTTACAGTGTGTCCATTGTGTGCATTAGTTCGCGTCACCGAATGGCCTATTCTGTTGGCATAGGGAGGTCAGGAAGCGGCAGCTAGAAGGAAATACCTGCTTACAGGCTCCAGCTTACTTTCCTCCCAATCCATCACCAGCTATCATCAGCCGGTGTCCCTCCGCTGAGGGTAAAACAGTAAGGTCTTCCCCAACCTGCAGCACGAGGTCATCTGTTTTATGCATGTCCTGGAACACATGCGAGGGATAGGCGCAAGCAGGTGCCACACAAGCTGAAGAATGGATCGCTTAGGCGGGCACCTGAATCCCAGGCTCGGACAATTCTGGTTCCCTCCGGGCTCTTCTAGGGATAAAAATAGTAATATTCTCTGTTGACAGAGACCAATATTTCACCAATCAAAAACGACGCAAATATATGGCGTTGTCCGATACATACCGCATCTCAGTCTTTTAAAAGCAATCACAATAGTTGACAACCCAACAAGAAGCAAGTTTATGATCTATTAAAATACATGAAAGAGCAAAGCATGGATTCTCCGGTGGCGGGTGAAAGAGTGAGACGGCTTTGCTTGACTCGAGCCATTCTGGTCATGGCTCGTTCAAAATGACCTAGATACTGATTTCCACTAAAGTTGCATCAACTCGGTGAAAATAGATCTTACGCGGCAATAACTAAACAAGGCATGTAAGCCTACTGCTTCACAATTAGGAGTCTCCGGGCAATACTATGTAATTGTCGTATATCATGTTGAAAAACTCTATCCTGAATTCACGTCACGACCAGAATTTTTACCACTGAGGCACTTACTGAGTACAACCGGCCTTGCTGAAAAAGGCGGTTACCTTAATGACCAAGGATCACAGGGGAGCAATTTATAAATCCTTGTAAAAGGTACACTTAAATACGTAAACTCTCCCATGCTTGCTGGCTACCTTCCTGAAAGCACCACGGACTTTACAGTAACTCGATGATTCAACAAAACGCTTAGAGCAATACATCAATCTCAAACCTCATCCTCAAACTGATTTACAGTCTCTCGAGCCAACACGGACCTAAAACTGAAATGAAAGCGATACATTCGCCGACCGCGTTCCGAGAAACATCATGCAGCGAATATTGGAAAGCCTATGTGTGTTCTTTGGGTGCAAAAGCCGGTCAGGTGAAGTCCAATAACAAGAAACAATACGTACAATATAACAATTATGGTTTAAAACAACGATTACAGGCTGAGATTATAATGCAGTCTAGATTTGTGAGCATATGATAATTGACAGGTAAAACACGACCTTTACGGAATTGAGGCATGATCCGCAGCATGTTAGCCAGGGAACCCCATTAATCAATGCAGAGAGCTCCGTTATCTAACCAAATAAGGGGACTAAAAGCAGGAGAACAGGAGATCTCGCAGCAAGGAGTCGTGTATATTACACGAGTATCACCAGTATCAACCTAACAAAAGCAATGATATCAATGGGCTAAGGATTGACTGTCAGCTAAAACGGGGCAGCTGTCGCGGGTGCATCCAATTTGATGCAATTGAGGAGATTCTATGCTAACATAAAATCCTAGTCCTGCTTAACGATAGTGGCCATCTGCACAGATTCTGACTGTTACAGCTGATTTACTCAAAGGCACCATAGCGAATGTATATAAGTATAAGTAAATTATTATGGTCCTTGTGGACCGCACATAATCATAATTATTAAGATATGGGCTTAATATGCATTAGGTACAATTCCAGCGTAAATCCGACTGCCCGGCAGTCACTTCTCTGTGAAGTCATACCCACTGCCGCTCAGAGATCTTGCAGCAATTAATCCACAATAAAGCCAACCGGAACTCTGTTGTCCGGTTTCCGTTTATATCAGAACGCACTTTCGTACTTGAATACAGTTATTTAGAACAAAGACTTCACGTGTTGTATTTCCAGTCACCTCCGTTACAAAAGCAGACATCACTCGCACACTCTTACTCCTCTCATTGGATGCAGTAGAACTCGCCGTTTTTACAGACGAGTGAAACAACCTCGACGAACAAATTCTGATGCTAAAGCTATTTGCAACAACGATTACTCCCTTTAGAATCTTGTAATGGACGAGATTAGACCTTGAATTAAACTGTATTATTTCTAGGGCTTAACTGGAAAGCTCCAATCTTTGTAACTTCGGGAAGAATGTGACTGGATAGTGATCTCTAATTCTCATCACCAGTCGGACCACCTGCCACCGGCAACGGTAATAAAAATCATATCCCGGCCAAATACTAGTGACTCTATACATTAACCTAAAAATATTCACTCTTTCGGCTAGAGCGAACGGGTGTTTAAGGTAGATCTTCACAGATTTTTACGCAGAATATTTTTCTCCATCTGAAACTCATCAGATGTGATACTGGAGCCTGGAAGTCATCAGAGAAATCAGAATTAGCACGCGACTCTGGCGTTTGACGTTTACTCAAATCAATAGGTCAATTTGATTTACTGTAAGGAAAATGATATCGTTTAAGATGACACTACCAGGGCACACAGAGAACATGCTCCTAGCCAAATAAAGTCATGTCAGAGTTTCTATGGTATTCTGCTCAGCATCACCAGGCTTATATTTTGGCGGGCTGGACGTGGCAATAAGTCACAATATTGCTGCAAAAATAGCTTCGTATGATATATGCCATGCATTTATGATGTGCCACCGTTGGGCTGTTATACATGGTGACTAACGGTACCATAAAGGCACTTGTTAGTGGAATACGATCGAGCATCTACGGCCCCCGTGTCAGTTTGATCAATAGAAGAATAAATTTTCAGCAGGTATAATGGGTAACAATGTGATATTTCCATATACATTTCATGCGCACCTGTTTGCCGGAGCAGGCACCATTTAAACATATCCTGTCGGCGAGGTTATAGCTGGTAGATAGGAGAGCTAGTGCTTTTTCATACTTCAGCCTACTCTTACGCGTTTTCCGAACGTCTGAACCTTTCTATTTAGCCGATGTGAGAGTCTTCCCATCACCCGATTTGGGACACGGGGTTTTGCACGGGAAACTAAATGTTGACCGTCAAAGTCAAGGGTGAAAACACGGTAATAGCTTAGGGTAAATAGCTCATTCATGGGGAATCATGCCGGTAAAGAATTCCTCTACGACTATTGATTAGTGTCTTAACGAGGTCAATGGTAGCCCCAAACCTCACTCGTGTGCTACCGTTACCGTGTGTTGTTTCCCTCCGGAGAATCAAACTGTGGTCCTTCAATGCAGCCAAGTGCACGACTCGAGCCTTATAAGTGAGGACGGCCTATAAACAAATGCTGAAGCAGACTCAATCTGATACAACTCTATATCGACCCATTCTCTTGCTATCTACCACCGTAGATGCCGGTTTTTGAAAAATGTCCTGTGCTCAAGCGTGCAGACGATTGAAGCTGCATGATACACAAAACCTCAAAACATTCTTGACAACAGACGAATGACAAATAAATCGCAATTGTCTGGAGGAACGTTTGATGGGCTATAAAAATAAGCATGAAGTCAAAGAAAACTTTCATCCAGAACAAGCCCTTTCTCCGATGAAACCTCAAGGGAGAAGTCTTACCAGTTGCAAATGCCACAGTGCACATCCTGCCGAAGCACGGTACTTATGACAAGGTGGAGACAACACAGGTAGACCTAGAGTAGAGTGCATCAATTTACGCATACGGCTACAGAAATAATCATACCAATACGCTCATCATAATCTACTAGCAGAGTGGTCGCTAACAGGTTAATGGGCCAAAACTATCATAAGGAGTAATGTAAACAAATTCACATACATATCTCGTGAATACACCGCGGTCATATATTGCGTGGAATTTCAGCGACAAAATATACTTTTAGTATTTATTTGTTGCACCATAAAATACATTTAAGTTTCCGCAAATAATGGAGATTGAGTTGCAATATTCTTGAATTTCGACACATTTAATTAATGTTTTATATCGGGTAGTGCTATAGTGTCTAACAATCTTTGATTTCTGGCGTTCGCGCCTGCAACCCAATACTAAATGGTAATATGGCAGCAGTAATTGTCAACTGCATGTATTACATTAACCAGCGCAACCACGAAGCTGAAGGTTACATGTTAACTGAATAGGATAAATGCTAAATTCAGAAAAATAAACAGCATCTGACATTTACAGCAGATAACACTTCTCCAGCTTTACTCAATCTATTCTGATAGCACTATCGCGCCAGCCCGTAAATATAGCAATTTGACAGAAACGTTAGCTGAACCCAATGATCAGCGTGGCCAAATCAAATATCCCCGCGGTCCTGAAAGGGTTCTACGGAACAAAATAAATGCCATCATGGCAAGCACAAAAATATGGCTCAGTCAAAGACAATTACTGTCAGCACCAGGAACAACACTGTAGTTGCGGATGATGAATGAGGGCCAGGTCTGAGACGCTTTAAGGAGAGGCGCTGCTAGTAGTCACTCAGCAAACGCTCAACTTTCCTGGCAGGGCAAGCAAGAAGTCAACCGTCAGGTCAAAACCTACCAGGACGATATCATCCCTGGATTATGTTACAATGCAAACTGGAGGAGAGCTAGTTTTATTGCGCATAATGTATGATACATAATACATAGAGTAAAATGCTACACGCTCCCGGGAGTAAGGTGATGTTATCTTAGCGTCAAAGCTTTGTCTGAACACTAGAGGGAACGAGTCGAAAGAGCGGGCGCAGCACAAAATGCTCCCTGTTATATTCAGGTCAAGCCAATTGAGGATCTAATCCAAGATAAACATCGCTCCAATCTGAGCATTTAGGATACTGTCCTTTTATTGTGCCTTTAATTAATGAGTATTTCACGAACCGACCATTTGCAGGCAATAATGGTGCACAATCAGGGCGCAATAAAGATGAAGTCTTGCTTCCTAGCCCAACCTAATGGCTGTTCATTTACATGTTTGGCATTCAATTACTCCCCCGTGACTTATTCCAAATGCCGACAAAACACCATATTTTGAAATTGAGGTTAATTTTAATCGGCATTACAACAAAGTGTTTGGTTACATCCCTTGTCTTTGTGCGAATAACCAGCCCAATCTCCCAGACACATTGCACACAGGGCAGCCGGACGCCCTTTGCTGTGGCGGATGGCAGTGATATCCTCGAAAATATGTGGTAGCATAGAACGAACTGTCATGACAAACTGATATTACAGTAAATTATGGATATATTCCCCAGAAGATGGTCTATATAGGACACATTGCACATTACGAATGACCGATACCTCATTTATCGGGTGGTTAATATTTGGTGGGTCTGAACTAAACCGGCAAAAAGCAATAGCCCGCAAATGCACATGTTGAACAAAGTAAACCTATATTTACAATCCTCCATTAATGGGGCGGGATAATTTGTCACAAAACCTGGAGCTGTAGGATCCGTACATGCCTGCTTGGTATTGATTGATGCTACAAAAAGGCCGGCAGTTACCTGCTTAGCAAAAACTTCAAACCGAGAGTTGGGAAGCTGTCAGCAATAAACGTGATTTTATTGCAAACACAGCAGCAACTGGCGCCGGTTTTCTTAATACTTGGCGCTCCACATGGCAAACGTGGGTGACAGCTTTGGTAAGACATGATAAAGCAGTTTGCCCATAACTAGTCAGGACATGGCCAAAGTCGGGGCTGCGATTGCCATATAATCATGAGCAATCGAAATCAATCATTTGAGAGCACATTATTTTCCCCATCTGACTGAAATAATGATTTTCTCTTTTATTTTATATCAAAAAATAATACACCATGCTGTTATCGAAGACATCAGGTATATTTTACAAATAACCTCTAATTAGGCCTTAGCTTCGATCAACAAGATATATTTGGCCAGAATGGCTGACATTTATAGTGTTGCCTCGTTTCCATTAGGGAACACCGAGATTTCGACCGAGGCATTAGAGGTAGAAGAGAAGCAAAGCCACGACACACAGGTGCGTTAGCAGGAGAACAAGCTACGATGCAGCAAGTTGGGCAAACGGCAGGCTCTAATTGTGCCACTTTGGCATTATGTGGCAGTAATAAACGGTTGTCTAATACATTTGTACCCAAGACTCATATTGTTTCCTTCTTGTAGGAAATGTCTGGAAGCAGACGAGTCTCGTGTAAGGAACACACAGGGACAGGGTTTGATTGGCTTAAGCCTGACTAGGCGCTGTGTGCTTAAGCAATACTGGAGTACTGGAAAATATCGAGAGAAGATGGGGCTTTGATTGCACAACATTTGATTAAAGGCTTAGCGTTGGGTGATAAGGTGATATTTTATATGGTCTCGCCAATCCTTGGGGATGATTGAAGTGAATATTGGGTGGGTAAGAGCCCGCTGAGGTCATGCAAATGAACACGAGCATTGATATTACAAGGTTGCTAATCAGACATAACTGATGTAGCAAGGGAACGAGCGTAATTTGAATGCACATAGAAAAAATCCATGGCCGAATCCCGAAGGCCGCCTCATCAGGGCATAAAGCATCAAGGGTCGCCAATCATGAATATTTTTGTGACACAACGGTCAGGAACGCCTCTACGTTATCTCATGCAACGCTGGCTAGACTATTGACACTGACCTTGTATGAGCTCAGAAATAGGACCCGGAAGACAATCAATCCAGAGGAATAGGGAGTGATTTATCATACACTATGTTAAGACAATTCTAGCTTTATCAATTTTACGCGACCGCACCATATTATACATTCATAGGAAAGTTGATTCCCAACGTAACCTAGAGGCACAATTGTATGCAAATATATCAATAGGTTTAAGGGAAATGCCTTGTATTTGAGGTAAACGTAGAAATAAATTATCAAATATATTCGGCAATGAAGCATCTGAAAAAGTCAAAAGTCAAAGGTCAAAACTATGACTAGTGTGGGCGTATACCGTTAGCAAATCTAGAATAATGAACTCAGACGCCCTTGGCTGCCACTGAAGCCCTGGAAGCCGTGACCTTAATAAATAACATAAAAGAAGCGCGAAGCCCCGACCTGCCCGCAGATTTTATAACGTCTCTCGCAGATGGATCAATCCAAGAAAAGTTAATGCAAACGAAATTCGTGATCACATTATCGGTATTATAGAAGGTCGGCCATGCAGATCCATCAGTAATAAACTTGTGCGAAACATGTTGGATCCACTTTAAGCTGTCGAGCTAGCTTTAAATCAGAGCGCTACAATTGTAGCCGACCAAAGCCGTCTGACATAGGCAGGTACCGACCGGGACGTTTTCTGATAGCAGAGGAACTGTCTGCATTTTAGAATCTCTCGTGAAATCGATGAAGACGTTAAAACTAATAATTGAGCCATGTTATTAAATAGTAATGCATGCGTATGCAGATGTATAAATATATTTGTTATCAGTATATAAAAAAAGCGCTTAAATGTAATACGATAGGTAGATATTTAGTCCTACCTGTGAAGAACATGTTGCTGCTGCAGGTAATCCAGGGCTAAGCTTATTTCACATATGTACAATTTAACTCTGCCTTCGTCGAACTTGACATCTTGCTGTATATGATACCTGAGGTCTCCCCCAAGTAGCAAGTCCACAACCATGAACATGTCCTCAAGATCTTGGAATGTGAACCACAAGTTGACTAGAAACGGGTGGTCAAGGCTCTGCAACAGTTCGATCTCCCGAAATACGTTCCGAATAGCATCCTTTTGAATACACATATTTTTGTTCATGTATTTCATGGCATACATCTTTTTGGTGTCCTTCTTCTGGACGATACAAACCTAAAGGATAGGAAGAAAAGTATGCATGACACTGTTAATGGAATTTATTAATGGAACTAAACAAAACATAAGAAACCATGAGGTTGACTTATTGACATCTTTACGAGAACCGTAATGAGAAGCCGGGTTCAATAAAACATTATATAGCTGTCGTATTGCCAGGGGCCGGATATTGTTCGGCTTGAATTAGGCACGAACAATCCTGAACAAATCGTAAAATACAAGCAAGCGAGTTACCAAAAACGTACTGGGCAAAGTTTCTTTGGCAAAATGAATGCGAAAGACAAGTGAAAATAAGATCTATGTAAAATTGCCACCCAACATTTATACTTCAATACCTTACATACATGTACATCCAAATGATACCGAAAAAAGATTCATACACATAGAATCACACAACCCTGAGTATATCTAGTTGAGAATGAATGGTGCAAATGACAAGAGCCAGAATTGAAACAACAAAAACGTCAAATTCGCCTCCTAGAAGCGGAATAGGAGGTGGTGATCCATCTGCTAAGATTCTCTGCGTAGTCTCACATTTGATATATAGCATCTGACACAGGTATCATTCCGCAATTTTTTGCCGCAGCGGGTGGAAGATAAAGGAGTTTATATTGTGTATGATAGAGATGAATCTTGACAGAGCCTATTTGCTACCGACGCAGCAACGGCGGTGAAAAACATCACAGGTTTTACGTTTTTCATTCCGCGAGGCCTGTAAATATGAGAGATGTTTTGGCACATTCAGTTTCATGCGAAATAACACATGGAATAGACTCTACACAAAATCTTCACTATCTCTATTTAACGGCTGGTGTCACAGTTACCCGTAATTATAATGATGAATTTGATTGATCATTCATTATGTGCTATGCTATCACCTGTTAGTGTCATCTTTGATGGACAGTCTAAACACCATAATAGATACGGACGATTACGTGATAGGCAGAGTGTGAGAAAACACATTTAAAAGCATGTCTATAAGCTTCCATTAGTGTTAAGGCCAGCCTCAAACCCTGGACATCGGCGCTTGTCCTGAAGTCTCTATTTATGGCCCTGTTCAAATTGCCAGACATAACTGTCCTTTCAGTGAGCAACCTTTGAAGACACTGCGCTGTCAGTAATAAATCACAGGAGATTTCCTGCTCGTAACAGGTATCTGGGAAACATCAATATCAGCACGAAGGGGCCGAGAGATGATTGAATTCATATTCGTTGATAAAAGTTAAACCACTCCCTTGATGTTGCAGGTTGCTGACTTCGAGGAGTTTCAATAACCTAACACTTTGGAGATTGTCCATTTCTCTCAAAGTGAAGCACCTTTTGATTAATGAGGTGTAGTATTACCATGGCTACAGCGATATTTGAGCCCTAAGTGCTCGTGCAGGAAAGGAGAGCACGAGTTGCGAGTTTAACCAGAGCATGATATAAGCTAGTCTGGGACTGGTAATTGATATCAGCATCTAACGGCGATTTCACCTGATATATACACTAGTGAGCCTACTTGGTACACGTACATATCGCTGTAAGGTTCATGCATTGGTGAGGGTGGTGCGAGTAAATTCTAAAAGCAAATCGGCAAAAGCAGTGACGCACATGCACACTGAGGTAGATGTGAAGTAACTATGGTTACAATAGCACATACAGTGAATATATACATAATGAGGTATCGAAAAAATAGGATTCGTAAATATGTGGAGCCTTGCCATATTGTAAAGAAAGATTTGAAAAATGTACATGATTTATAACTTGGGTCTCAAGTCCGTATACGTGGTACCTCAATATAACGCGTTTTTAAACTCCTCCTTGAATGTCATTATTTACGAATACCCGTATGTGCCTATGTGTAACGTTTTCTCTGGGAAGGCATGTCACTCTAAATCGCAATCAATATACAGGTATAGATGATTTTTAATAAATCGATGAAAATCACAAGATCTTGAAATGCATGTACTCACTTGAAAATCATATCCAAGTTATTCAACCCTAATTGGTTTGATTTTAGAAATCCACTATTTGGTTAAATTCAGTATTACGTTGCAATTCAGTTTGAGATAAATACGCCACATTGAAAAGTGTTCTAGATTAAAGAATACATTTGTAACTTTAACAATAACGAAGGAGCAGGTTGCCTGCCACTATGAATATTACAACATATCATCCAGGCATTGGAAATTCTCATCAGTCGTTAATCATCCAAAGGAGACGAGAAAGAAGATGCGGTGGTTCAAGGCATGGGCAGACAGTAGATGGGGAACGCACATGTGGACTACTGTTATGAAAGAAACATGTCAATCACGCTGAATATCTGTGCGTCCTTGATCACGAAAACTCTGTCGCAGACGGCTTGAATGTGAGTCTGTCGGAAGAGGGATAATCTCAGTTTTTTTTCCTTACAATTGATAATTATCATGATTATGCCTTTGGCAAACTCCGAGCTGATCACATCGTGATAGCCAGAAGCTAACCATCTTGGAGTATCGGATACATAAAAAGTCGATTCGAATTACAACGTCCCAGTCGGCGAGTTACAATCATCTATTTGGGGAAGCTGGCGTTTTAACCAAAGTAAAAACAGCCCCAGGTAATATTATTCATGAAGCTACATACATCAGAGTTAGTAACGCTAAACAGGATCCGCCGTGAATATTGGATAATGGTAGAGCAGGCGTGGCATTTCACAGAAATTAATTTGATAAAGCTACATTCGACTACAATTACCAGGTAATAAAACGATAACAACAAAATGTGAAACATCCGCAGATATTGCCGATGGCGCTCTACTTGATCCGACAGAGGGAGGTAATTTCATCAAGGGTTGGTTTATTCTATACATTAGATTATTTCACAAAAGGGTGCAAATAGGTTGGCTTGGAATAGTATAGCACTTGAGTTGAATCTCCGAACGGATCCAGCGGTTGTCGTAGTGCTGTTTATCTCGCCTGGCCAACACGAAATCAATATCTCATGGATGGGAGCAAGATAAGAACCCAATTGTCGATGAGAGCAGTCTCTAAACCAGAAACCAAGAACAGTATCTAAGCGACACAGCCTTATTGTAACACATACCTATACAGCTGCCATGTACCCAGGCTGAAGTAGCTGATATCACCATGCAGGTGTGGGGCTGTACAGGAGGGAGGGGAGAGGTGTGGGCAAACAATGTGCAGATAGACATGCCAGGTAATCATAAGCTTACTCAGCGAGGCGCGATCACAGGATACTTCCGTCAAATGTCATGCCTCCTTCTCTCTAACCTGGCGAAGGCGGCGCACATCATGTGCTTAAACAAACAATGAGGCACCAAAGCCGTCCATTATCACAAGAACCACCCTCCATTGGTGAGCCACACAATCAGGAGGATGCAAAAACATTCATCATTTATCATTGAGCATACGTTTATCATCTTTGCTTCCCCAGGACACAAACTACAACTTATTGATTTGGGACTTGACGGATTTGGTTAATACAGTGCGTATTTGCGTCGAAGGGTCGTTTCCTCCTAACTCTACATCATCATTTGGTCTCAAAGGGGGATAAATGCGATTGTCAACATGTGGAGTGCAAAGCTACGCAATATCTGTTTGACAGTTCGAGTTACAACAAATATGCATAAAATAATTGCTGGATCCCATTGTATCCCCGGCTGGTCTAATATCGCGATCGACAAAAGGAGCGCGAGCTAAACATGATCTATGGGTGTGATCCTAATGATCGGTATCGCTGGCATCTGTTCATTCTCTCAGTCACAGCACATGCATAGTGTATGGGTAGCTGTGAGCTAAGATCACGCAGAGGTCGACAGATTTACTTGGAAATACACAACTACATTATTCTATAGAAGAGAAATAATTCGTGATGATGGCGTGGAGTAAGGGATGGTTAGAGTTGTCACGGGGAAGGCACGCGCTGTGGGAAAATCGATATATAGCTGTCACCGTGTATGTACTTCTACGATGTATACATGAGTTAGCTTTAGCGGACATAAAGGACAAGCGAATGAATAACAAATATTTCCTGATAAGCTAGCCTTCTCGCTGATACTAAATGTTCAGCATTCGGGAACTAATGTTATTAGTGCATAAGGAAACTTTGAAAGGGGACACTCTCAGTAACGCGGTTCTCGCTATAACGCGGGTCTGTCATGATCTTCAAGTTTTTTCATAAAACGGCTTAAGTGTTGTCTGTGGCAATACATGACACCTCGCTATGACGCTTCTCCATTTGCGCTATAGTGAGGGTCTACTGTTTCAAATGCTGAAGTCTACGTGGTAACTTTTAATGAATTATCGAAGATACGTACTTTACCGAAACTCCCCTTGCCAATAGCTCTCAATATTTGGAAATGGTCAAAATTCACTGTAACATAAAAAGATCAAAGGCTATATTTGACAATAAAACATTCATTGTGAAAGTGCTTGTAGACAAAGTACATTAATAAGTAAAGACTGAATATAATCGGCCAAAATCTAATAACACAGAATGTAAGTATTGGCTTCTGACCATGGCCGAAGGACAGTTGTATCAAACTTTGCGTACCAAACCAAATAAACTGGCACTCATAGGAAATCTTATTGACAGGGAAGGGCTTATCTACAGTGGAATAGGAGCAAATTAATATTATAATGTGATTTTATTATACGCGCCTACTGTTTAATTTAATTTAAGCTTTTTGCAAATTTGGAATTGAGTATTTAAAAAAAAATGAATATCGATATCATGTTGTAAATGATTCTATGTGAGCAAGAGGGCTTCAGCCTTGTAAATGCAGAGGATGCGTTTAGTCCAGGCTGACATTCATGTTCCTCCATCCACAAAAAACAGGTACATTGCCATGATATTAAAATTGTTTCAAGCATTTAGTTTTACATGTGAAGTGAATAACCATCATACAAATTAAATTGAAGTCTATTGAAAATGTATATGAAAGTTCACATTTATAAACTCAATTAAATATAGATACACATAGTTAAAACATTAGGAAAAACTGAGAATTTTGAGATACGTAATATTATGATATACCTTCACCGTGCGCATCAAAAGATGCTTTTCGGTTAGAGTGATTTGCCCCCATTGTGCAACCTATTTTTGCGGCTGATGGTAGCTCGTCCCGGTGTCAGTGATCGACACCAACAGGGACGATTAACTGCGATCCAAAACACCCCTTTGCTCCAGGAAGCGGCGCTTACACTTAAATAACCTTTAAGGTCAGCAGAGTAATTTCCATAACACGGACTGGTTGTCTCCCCAAGTGGGTATCATTACACGTGGCTCTGTTTACTAACACATCTTGTTAGCCTATCAATGAGCAGCTGATGCTGACAGCCTCCGGTCCATCCACTCCCGGTAGCAGGTGCTCCGCAGGTGCTCGATTTTCCACGTTAGCAAACTAATGAAAACAAGTATAACACACGAGGTTTCTGCTCGGATAGATGTAGTTTTACTTCTGCATCAGTTATACATAATTTTGTAACTGCACCACGAGGGATAACAGCGTCAATGGTGATATTAAACGCGCTAGGTACAGATGCACCCCTTCAGTCAGAATTCGCGGCACTCGTCTGAAGGATCTCGCGTTCTCACGCGCGCGATGACGAGGTTTTGTCGTCATAGAAATGGCGAAGCATCGTCGGCCATATTTATTTTGAAAAATAGTGTATGTGACAAGTGAATCCATGTGGAAAAATAGTGGATATTGCGCTTATCCACCGTGGACATTAGATGAGCATAATTGATTTTGAAAGTGTGTTCACCAGAGAAC
>JAXGGS010000463.1:13612-27394 GCA_035585475.1 Armandia brevis | reverse complement strand
TATTTTATACATGCGGAAAGTTATAAATCTGCATGACATAAAACCCAGCGGGGCGCAAATATTGCGCTTTTTTCCTGGTTATTTGTTTAGATTGCACACCGCGTCTTCGATCGTCCGATGTGGGCCTAAAACCCCCAACAGCTCAAACTCGCAGTGGAAACATTATTTGTTGCCAAAAGCCACAGGGAGCGTTTAACGTAGCATTTTCGAACTCCGCCTATAGGTGTAGTGTTAAGTGTTCTTTCACGAATTGACATCAACTGCTCAAAAGCCAACGAGAAAGGGCAAAACCAATGTATCCTTTCCGAACGCTATCAGGGCCCGTAGCATAAACCTATGTTGCAATCCACCATGACCCATCCATGTATAGGTGCTATATAATTCGGCGTAAAAGAATGACATAAGTCACGCTGATCGCGACCACACCCCCCCCCCCCCCTCTCTTGTGTTTTAGTTATACAGCTAAATTAGAATCAGACACGCAATTCACATGTCTTTCCGCCGACCGGCCGGATCGATAGACAAGGTGCTGCAATGTATCAATCCCACCGTGATCAGTTCTAATCAGTCATTAGCTCAATGGAATAGCGGAGCCACATTTGTAATTTAACGTTACGGGTGAAAATTAAGCAGTCGATATTTGAAAGTGATGCAAGTCTACGATATTTCATTAAATCTGCTTCGTGCTATCTTACTGGCATCGTATGCATTCTCCATATGCAAGTTTAATCAGCTATATATAAATGTTTGTATTCAGCTCTCCACTCTCAGTCTCCATTTTTAATTGCATCCGATTTCGATCTACTTTCAAACTGGTCATTACAACTCTCGTATACCACGTCTGTGCAGCAGTTAGAATAAATAGACTCGGATATACTTCCGATTGTGAGCCTGATGTTTGTCCAGGTTGAGTAATCAAATTTAGAAAATCGATAACATGAACAAGGCAGATATATAAACTGGCTAAACGAGCACACTGGCTAAATAAATATTATTAAAGCTGGTCAAATGTGAAAGTGTGGTATAGGCTATCATGATGTCACGGTGCTATCACGTTCTGTGTGCGTGTTACCCATATTAAATTTACAACAATACAGATCAATAATAACCATTACACAGTCCGGCATCCTAATTGTGCGAGTTCATCTTCTTCCGTGTCATATCTGATCTAGATTTACAACACCCTATGGAGCCTCCGGCAATAAATTAATGTCCGAGATTAACTGCTTTCATGCCAGCTGATTTCCTCGAAATCCATGACGCACACGTGGTTGTAAATTAATAAAAGAGGAGACAAAACTCATTTCATGAATCAGATGGGTTTCGAGCGACAGATACCGAACTAACCATGAATGGGTAGCAGCTCGGAGCTAATTGTGAACGAGTGACCTAACATGTGTAACAAAACGGTAACCGTGTAGTTGGGAAACGTCAATAGAATATTCATCTTTCCCGATAGACCCTCATAAACTATACATATACTAATATATTCATAATTGTTGGTATATTTCTGGCAACTATCTCCCTTAATCGTGCCACTTTTCTTGGACTAGGTTCATTTGTATATGTATTATGGATACTTCGAAATTAGCCTGATGACGTTATTTGTCATGCATTATCGGCTCATTCGTGTAGTTAACTTTTTACTACAATGAGTTACAAAACAAAACCATCACAATAACGTGTATCAAAATCATCTTGGAATTCAGGTACGACAAATGTAACAAACTGATCAAAACATACAAATTGAATATGATAATGCTAAACATGTGACATTGTTGCGCCGGCCTTTTCAGAAACATATCGAATTGAGAGAGGCGTTTTAAACGGCAAACAGAACTTCGGTACATGTACATACATACGACCATGCTAAGATAGAACTAGTAAGAACCAGCAGAACAAATTGACTATTGTCATATCTTTCATGTAATTATGACATCATTAGCTTTAATGTGATGGGGCCGGACACCACTAGAAATAGCTAGAAAAAGTAGACCATACATTAAGCAGCCGAAGATACACTTATATATATATGTTAACAAATCTCGGTTACCTGATAAGATATTCCACTGCCGTGTCTTCAAAACGCCTTTTAACCAGATCCCAAAATGCTCGGATGTCCTCAACCTCAGCCTTGGTGAAGGGCATCCTATTGTCAGTGGGAGCATGAGCTATAACGGGATGTCCATTTGAGCAACCCATTTTCTATCACAGAGGGCAAGTATAACAAACGCTCAGCTCGTCTTCTCACTGATTATCCATGCCTTTATCTGTATGCCACGGATAATGAGAAGTTGGCTGGAGTCTCGCCGTGGCCATTTAGCCTGGGTCAGCTCGATCTGTGCCTGTCCTAGAATAGACAACGCCGCGTGGTTTCTCAGAAAGGTCTGGCTTTGCTGGTTCAAGTTAAGCTCCGTGAAGCGACATTCGTAATCTACTGTATGGTGTCTACAGCTAGTTACTCGTTTAGTTCAATCAACAGATACGTATTGTGTCGAGCTAAATATATATAGAGAATTCTTGAATTTTATCTATGTAGGGACTCAACGTATTCTGTTCACACTCCGCGTAAGAAGACAACGAAACTTACCGACTGCTTCCAAACACAACCGATTTAAATCTGGCGTATGAGCACGCATCGCCGGAGGGCGGCATCGACGTCTCCATAGAGATGGGAGATCACCGATTGCTTCCCGCCGACCTATGTCGGGCGATCGCGGGAGAGATTTGCAGTTAATCTAAGCCTGGACTAGAGGTTAACATATGAATACAGGAACGCGCCCCCCTCTCGTCAATAATGTCACGCCTTAACGTGTGCGGCCACAAGTGATTTTCCTGTAGCAAACGGCTTTTGCCGAATACATTGTCAATGTATTTAATATTTATAAGTTTGGTTACTTTTTTCCATATCGACTTATGGCGGTAATTGACGGTTACCTGCAGTGGTTGAATTTATATATTGCCCTAATCATATTGATTTGATTGTATTCCTATCTATTCGAAATAATGAGTTTTTGGTGCACAACTATAAATTGATATAGGGCGTGCACGCAAAGCACCACCAATACTTATTGTGACGTACGAAGAAAGGACAGATACGTCAGCATATGACGTCACAGTTGAATACATGAAGTGTGATGACATCTAAGCAACAAGACACTGGTAAACATCTCCTCGACAAAGGCAGCGGGAGCAGCAGTGTCACCGGGTTAATCATTTTGATAGGGCAAAGGTGTGCCAATATGGAACTTTGCAACTTTGTGAGTCTAAAGTTTCAAATTATTTTATATACAAATTGACTGTTATCAATTTGTATTCGATGTCTGCATTTGACTTGATATGTTCACATTTATGCTTATATCTTTCAGAGTATCGGTGATGGAGTTTGGTTTCCTCCACCTATTAAAATCATCCCACTGGATTCTTCTTCGGAGAACTTTCTTACCAGCACTCCAATGCCTACAGATCCACGGCACGGACGCTATCATCCATATCAAGATGTCAACGACCTGCGCGTTTTGTCATTCGATAAAACGAACACTAGTGACCTATCAGAGATGGGCGATGAGCTAGTGGTCAGTTTGGATGCTAGCGGTAAGAATGAAAGAAAAATCATAGTCAGATATCGATTCCTGTAATTTTTGAAGAGTTGAACTATAATGGTTGATTAAGGCCACCAATTCTGTGAATACTTTCAGAGGTTCCGGAGACCGTGTATCCACCATCCCCCGAAGACTGGGACTCGTGCGACCTCGGAGATGTAACGGCACTACTTAGAGGTGTTAGATCTAAACTCATATCCATGGAGAGAGACAAAAAGAACGCAGGTTACCACAATGAATGGAATGCTGAGCTGGTGAGATACGCAGACCGATCACCCCCTTCAGGCATAGATGCGTGCGGTGTCCCCTCCTGGGACGACGTCCTCAGTGAGCACAGTAGTAGCGGGGATGCGTCCAGCCTCAGCGAAGATTACAGAAGCTCCACTTCTCCTAGAATACAAGAGAACATAAAATCCTGGTGGTCAGATGACAACGTCGGCAGCAGTAGTTCATTGGCCAACACGAGGTCTATTTCTGAGAGGGAAAAGGGTAGGCATCACCTCATGAAAATCTATTCGATACGCGAATCTTACACATTATCTTGGTTTGAAAATGGAACGGCATTTAGAGTATTGAGTAACGAATCATATTTGATATCATAGATGTAGCGACGGAGAGAGCATCGGCTGTGAGAAAAGCGTCGTTAATCATTGATCTAGAAGAAGATGCGCTTAAACTAATGACTGGACACACATTAGATTTGAGTGAAACGCCCCCATCTCTAAATGATTCTGGCTGTGACAGTGTTTGTAACGTTTCTCTTGATGAACTAGACGAGGATTACTCAAGTCCGTGGTGGTATGAAAAGGTTGGAGGAGAAAAAGTTATAGTAAACCAAACACCGGAGAAGGATACTATAGAAAAAATAAAAATAGGTAAAACCTGTGCTTATTATGGATTTCTGATACATATATGTCATCTTACGGTCCATGACCTATTCAAATGCTCGATTCTTCGTTTTGCTTTCAGCATGCCTGAAAATATACTTCACGCCTAAATTCACAGAGTCTATTCGAAAAACGCACGATAAATCGGTGATACTTCTACTGGAGTTAGCGCGGAGACGATTGTCCGGACTGGTTCAGCAGCAAGCGCTACTTCCCGATCGCCCTTTATTCACGAGAAAGTGGATCATTGCAAGTAGAATTGTTGGAACCAACGCTATGCAGAATTTGACTAACCTAAGTAGTGGTATGACCTGCAAAGTACAAATCAGGAAAGACATAAATAGAATACAAATAGGCGCCAATGGGCACCGGTCAGTAGTTTCTGAAGGTGAAAGGAGGCCTTTTACAAGACTACTTCAAAATAACGTTTAAAAAACCTAATCGTTTCGATACCTATCGGTTTTGGTGTTGAGATACTAATATGTGTTTCTATGTGCTACTAAAGCTTACTAACGTAGATCTCATCTGCAACACTGCAGGCGTCTAATGTCATACCAACCACTTTATGATCAACTTAAATGTTCAAGGACATGAGCCCAATTGGGTGGTGTTATTAATGTGAACTTTTAAATGGCTGCTTATGAAATATTTTGTAATCGTAATATTGTAAAAGGTCGTATACACTAGTTCATCGACCAGTCAACTCTTGAACACACGATAGTTAATTCTAGAAAACGTACAGCAAACATTAGATTATGATTCATAATTAGGTCATTTAAGGGGGCTGCGTGTTTCTACAGATTAATTGGCCCTACATAATGATCAAATGGAGCAAGCAATTAGATTGAATTACTTAAACCAGTTAAATGTTGCAACCTACTCAGAACTTTTGTATTTAATTACATTGGAAGCATTTGTATTTTGTGATCTATATGTTTAGATTCAATTTAAGGATTGTCTGTTAAAAATATAAACTATAAGTATTAATTTGAATATGTGTTCTTGTGAATTGAATACCCCTACTGCTTTGGACGGATATAGGCCAACAGATATAGTAACACAATTAAATTTGGTCATATTTTATATTTAGAGAATTCGCATCTTTTGTGTTCCTACATTTCTAAGGAAACTAATTCTTGTTGTAAAATTGGAATTAGAAAGACCAAATTTGACGGATGATTAACAAGCATGTTTTGATATCTGTCTGGGGACCGTTGAATGTGAGCGTAATGAAAAATATTGAGGCAAACATCTTGAAGAACCGCGCAAACGCATTCCTTCCAAGATGTAATCGCTGGACATTGCCGAGTGGAGGTAGTGAAATGTGGTGTGTCTTGCATAATTTAAATTTGGTTCGCCCAGCAAGAAGATACATTGCCGCTATTATCTGCGCCATTCGTTAGCTTAATTTGCTTTGTATGGCAGTTTGGGCTGTTGCCGGATTGCGAGATGATAATGCAGGGACTGAAGCGTGATGAAGCATACAAACCAACCGGTCCAGCGTCAGCAGCCCTGCCCCATCTGACTAGCGCAATCCTCCACCTCCCATTGCTCTCCTACACCCACATTAACCCGTCCTATTGGCGCGGTGTGCCTTCTCTCCCGCAGACGGTCGCACATGATTTACCTTTATTTAGCACGGGCGGGAGTTACGTTTCCGCTCCGATCTATGGCATGCACGTACGTCGGGAATCTACCGGATGAAGCGGTCACTTACAGGAAGTCGCCAGATTAGGGCGTGGAGGGGACAGTCGTAAAACGGGGTTTGCGGCTTCTCCCGCACGGGCTATTTAAGCCGCGCCTCCTTTTACAGTTGACATAAATTGTCGATTATGGACTAATTGATTTGTTTTTCATCGCCCGCCGATATCGGTCGCGCGCCTTTTGTGTCAATGCGGGGTACGTCTCTCGTTTAGTTCCCGTGCGTTTAGTCTGTCCAGGTGAGCCACCATTACGAGGTATTCTAACCTCCCACGTCCCCTCTCCGCCTCTGTTGCCGCTCGTGTGTCAAAGAAAGAGCCGGGTTCAGGCACGGAAATTGCTGTCATGTTCCAATCAGTAAAATGTCTGGGTAAGCCAAGGTAACATTTTGTAGAACATCTCTCCCTCGACGGGGTCACTTGAAGCCGACAATGTGATCGTCGTCTGGCGGTGATGTTTCCTTGATCCAACTCCACGCTCAACTGGAAACATGTTTGTGCTTATTGGAAACGCTACCGGCTGGCGGCGGAGAATTGGTCGGCAATTTAATCCTCGAGGTGGAGCACTGGAAAGTTTGCAAATAGACAGACCGGCGGTTATTCTCTCGGAGGCGCACGACAGAAATTAAAAATAGATGTGTTCAAATGAGTTTCAGTGTCATTTACTTAACTTAATATGACATAGTTTTAAGCTCTTTATGTTTGTATTGCATTGCGGAGATGAGAAACAATTCAGTATGTTTTAAATTGTATACAGATTTATTTCATTTTCGTCAGCGCATTGAGCGCTTCCGGCCCAACATGTTTTAGTTCACGTCATAGTTCGGTGATACTGTCTCCACGATTAAGTTCAGCTCCACCCCCCTACACCGAGCGCATAAAGACGCTACGTTAGTCCACTAGTACATTTCGGCTGGCAAAAGTAAATGAAATGAATGATGGAGCCATCATAACGCCTCAGGTCAAACAAGCGGCAGAGGATCCTAAATCTCGGACCGGGCGTGTATGCGGCAAACTCCCGGCGGAACAGTCACGTGTGGTGTATGGAATTTGTGCTGATGAGCCTCGCTTCGGAATAGCTCACTAATGGTCACCAGGCCGATCTCGGCCGTTCAGGTCGTGACTTAATACATCTCCCCCAACTATAACCTGATCAAAGACTCAGAAGTGCCAAGATCAAAAGTTTACGAACCCCGTATAATGCTCGGGTTCATTAGAACAACTTTCCTTGCAGACGCCAATGAGACATGCGATGATCTACTCGGCTATGGGTCATCCAAATTTATTAGGGATATAATTAGGATGAGCAAGCTATGGCTTGAGTATGGCTACTGGTGCCTTACTCACCTGTGTAGTCCTGGTTACCGTCTTACTTGTGTCAGCGTTAACTTGTGCCACTGTGGGTGGCCAAGAGAAGCCCGATTCTGGCACACCGTTAAATAATGCACGATTGTATCGAATTACTTCATTATGTCTTGATGCACTGACTCAATAGCGACTAACATAAAACTGCAAGCTGTTTACCAGGATGGTATATATGATACAAATTAATTCATAATCATGTCTAGCACTGACAGAAAATTGATTTCGATGCGAATAAACCCGTTTTACAGACCACGTTTTTCACGACTGTCTGTGTGCATGATAATTACCGAGTCAAACCAACGGGTTCTTGTGTAGGTTAATAATACCAAAAAATAGTTAAAAGTCAATTTCAAATGTCAAGGAAAATGGGGGCTTGATCATGATCATCTGATCTGTTCTCGTGTCCTTACCGAACTGGGGCTAGAATTTCCTTTAATCAGAAACCGCCAGGGATGGGTAATCATACGTTTCACCTCCGTTTGAGCATGTAATTGAAAGGTCCCACGCCTTATACATTTAACCGTGATTCATGAATGTTTGCAATACCATAAAATGTACTTTGTCTGACTGTCTGGAAATTAAAGAAACAAAGGTAATTGCGCCGCAAACAGAGCTGATATAATACCGCAGACTAATAAGCCCGAATATATATCAATTGATGCAGAGCTATCTTTGTCAGCGTGACACTGGATTTAGTTGCTGCCAAAATGCCATGTCTATTGTTGAATGTCAAACGAAGACCTTGGAGGATCGATGCAACCTATTCTTATCTGGACAGGATTTCATACTTTATCAGAATTGGAGAGTGATTAGAATTCTCGAATGACTGGTTGCCTGCAGCGACAGTGAATAATTGCTGCGCTTCTCTTCTCTTGAGATGTGCTCTCTCAGACAAGATCTTGTTTCATAGCTAGGGTTTATAATTTTCATTTACATTCATTTTTAAGGGTAAGAAGATAGATGTGTCTCTGAATTAACACGATAGGAACAGACCTTTTATATTTGAAATACGTTTGAACACCAGAAAACATGATGGCGGAGTTTAATATTGATGTATTTAAATCAAGGCTTCATATGTCTAGAAACTCTTTGACAGAAGGAAGAACCTCATCTTATTCTGACGATGTGTATTTGATTTCACCCAGACTGTGAATTAAAGCAGGAAGTTGATATCCAACAACAAGATATATCTAACAGTCACTGCACTAGGTGCCCTAAGTGTAAGTATTCGCTCGTACCAATAGCCCAAGGCCACGGCAACAAAAGCCAATTCTTCATGTTTGCTCCGATGCCTTGAACAGTGGAATATTGATGACCCATTTTGCTCATTTTAAAGGATTGTTAACCAGAATTTAACTATGCTCTTCTTAAATCTATCGACGACCGACTGGTCTGTATGTTCGAAGCATTCACATGGGCATACAGACCACCGATTAAAATCACGATCATCATGTGTTTGGCGTTATATTCGATATTCGAAACATATCTTCCTCTCGGAGTCTGATAACTGATAATTTGTGAGACCTTTGTTTAGCATTGGCTATCGGGCTTTTTTCCAATAACACTCAATTGACATCGTTCCATCTCGAAGACTACTATTTTACACCCATAGACCCCGAACAATCGTATTAAAGGACGTCATGCATGCGCTCCCGAGGGTTGCTGCCAAATATTCGAAACAAACAAATTATGTTCGTTAGACCTACACGCTGTCAGGTAACATGTTAGGAACAAGGTTGTCTGATAACGGGGGTTAAACTTGAAGGATCGTAGACTGGGGGAAAGAGATGACTGTTTTCTGGGCCACTGCTTAATCGTTTCCCCATCAGACGCGTCACACACGATTGTCCAACACCTGGCCATAAGTAATTCTCCAGTCGGCTCAATTAGACGAGCAGGTTAAATCACTTTCACTCGCTTCTTCTATTGAATCATTGCACTAAGCTCACTAATGGAAATAACGTTTAGGATATTAACTCTTTGAGACAACAAAAGCCATGGCAAGCGTCTGTGACAATCGCACATCTGACCTACATTTAGCAACTTTGGGTGAGTCGGTCGTTGGTCCTACGATCGAGGAAGATAACGATTAATGCAGACATTAATGTAGGGATGTCGTACGGTATGGCCGGAAATTAACGTCGTATCAAGTTTCGCAATGGTATATATGTTTCCATAGAAAAGGAATGAAAATAAATCTAGAAATTCCTCATTCATGGAATGTAATTAATCTATCCTATATCTGAGACTTTATTTTGATAATTCGCTCGTGCATAAAATTAAATGACGTGATGTGTATGACGTCATACCGAGAACGATGAAGATAAATCATAACCGTGTGACATGATTAATTTGGTGGTATCGGGCTTTGTTGACCATTTTGATTACACCCAAATATAGATTTGGTTGTCAGATTTTGCGTATTAAGCAATTTAATTCTATTGCGGGTAGAATGTAATTACTTGTTTTCCTTACTCACATTGACACACTTCCGGTATACCAGCACTAGCAAAGTGCTTCAACTTCCTGGTAGCTTTCCCCTTTGTTTGTTACGAGAAACACTTGGTGAGAGTTTACAAGTGGCGCCAACGCTGACTGTCAGTATTCATATGTGCGATGACGTGTGATTATTCCCCGCGGTTAGTTTTACTCGCTTTACAGATAAAGGTTTTACCTCTGCTAACGTCATATTCACGCGAGATGAGGCGGACTGTTTGCCGGTGGTTGTAACATGGCGCTGGATGGCGTGTCATGTCCTCGCAGCCATCACGGGGGATGAGGAATAATAGTGTTTCATGCTCAGATGTCCACTCCCTCGGTCTGGTGGATTACATGTTTCTCACTCCCGTGGCTACTTGGCGCGGTCGTTCAGGCCGTGGCCCCCTCACTCCCTCGGGGCGATCCGCCACCGAGCACGCTCTATTTTGATATAGCGAGAAACACGCCCGCCTCGGTTGCCCCTGTTTTAGAGCATGAAAATCCGCGCAAATGGGCTTATATTGTGGGTTTACTGTCACCGGGAATATTCTTAATTTCCTCACGGCATATATAATCTTATCGCAGTGGCTCGTAAATCATAGTTTGTCAAGTTTTATAACGGCTGGGAGGGGAGCGGCTCTTGTCACAGGAGCTGTGTCGCGCACATCGCGTGTCCGCCGCCAAATTAGTCCGCCATATAACGGCCCGATGGACACGATCAGTCTGAAATGTATATATTATAAGCAGATTTAATGCGCAATAAATTAGTGATGGGATGGAGGACATCTGAGCCAGTTCTGCGGCGGATTCAGGCAGTCTGAGAAAGTGAGATGACAAGTAGGTCACGATTTTTCGGTTTTTAAAATTAGGCCAATGACTCAGATTCCTTTATCTGTCGAGGATCTATCGCATGTTACGCCCGCGCGAAATATACCGAACTTCTAATCTCGTCATCCACTTGTTTGGCATCAGCGGGCATCATTTCTGGCGGTGCAACAACTTTACGCCAGGATTTAAAGTTATGTCTGATTTTTGGGTTGCTCGCTCACCGGATGTGGCGCGTTCCCCGAGGGAGAGCCTAATCCGGGGGTCCACTCTCCAGCCGACACGCTCCTCCCCCGGATCACGCGTTAAGGGCCCTCAAAATGTCACAACTGGTTGGATGGGACATTCATTTATTATTTACTTGGCTATCATAAATCAATGAGACAGTTTTAGAGGGGACATGCCCCCTATCGGTGTCCACCGCGTGTGTCAGGTGATTAACAGTTTGACCAGCAGATGGGTTCCTCATTAATGTGCTCTGCACCTCTTCCTGACGTCAATACTGACCAACCAACTTTCAGCCACCAGTGGGCGGTAAATACCTTTAATTCAGAACTGTAGTTTAACCAAGGACCAAGCAAAGAGCCGTACAGCAAATGAGTTTTGATATTTCGGGTTGCTGGCTACTAGTTGATTAGTGAGATGTGAATACTCATTGATGTATATGTGTTGTACGTAATAATTTAACGCCGTTCCCCATATGCCAAATTAAATGTTATCTGCATTATAAAGCTATTATTACGTCATTGTATAAATGGGACAGAAACAAAAATGCTTCAGTGGCAAAGGGCATATATAAAGATCAAGATCATGCAAATATATAACAGTTGTAAAGTTATACCGCAACACTATATACACGTACTAAATATGTTCCATTAAGATTCCAAACTTAATCTGTAAATGTATGAGCGCAAATTTAGTTTCGAGTTCAGATCAGGTTTTCTCGTACCCCGAATCATTGCTGCTGAATAAAACCACTGAGATTTTCGAATTCTATTATTTAGAATTGCTTTCGTCTCGAGCGGCACTTGATACACATCGATGGACTGCTGTGTTACTGAAACATCCTCATTTGAACCTCAGATCTGCCACATGAATAGCATTCAGGCTCTGGTCGATAACAAATATATCAACCACATTGTCACGGTAAATAGATGATACCACGTTAACATTCGGAGTTAAATAATCTAATTTATATGATCATAACGTCTCTTATGAGCAGCATCTTTCTCCTTTGCCTCTGCGACATTGCAAATAAGGGCGTCTCAATCAACTGTAACTAAATCCCTCACAATAATGCAGCAATGAATGGACCACTTGCTCTACGTCAATTTTGGTCCAATTTTTCAAGTGGAGATAAATATCGTATACATCAGCTCACTACTTAGGGTCCACGGACAATAAACACAGAAGTATATATAACATAAAAGTTTAAATCATTATTAGATTCAATTATCTATCATATTAATGTACTAGTTTTCAGACGCCCACCTAATTAATAACGATTCAGAGATTTTAATCTACGCCGAGTGAATAAGCATCTGGCTTATAATTATAGGACTTAAGCTAAAAACATCCGCAGGCAAAATTTCACAATTTCATCAAAATTGCATCATGTAGTCATTGGTATTTCATTGGACATATCCGCCTTAGACCTGGCCGTATGAATATAGAAACTAATTACCGGTACAACGTATTCACACATGGGCGGGAATTACATCTCCACCTGAGGACGCAAAATGCCTGATCCGCCTCAAATCCACCAAGTCATTGTCATTCATAGGGATAATCTACGCGATACGTAACTCCACAAGCTACCTAGATGTATAACGTCAAGCACAGTCTCCCTCAGGTAAACGGCGAGCATGTGAGGTACGTAGACGTACAGGAAGTTTCGCCAAGTGACGAGTGATTGCATAATCACGTTTTTATAATGGGTAAGCATGGGATCGCACAGCCTCTAGTAATCAGACGTTTGTAATTACCCAATGACTAGAAGATTAGAACCATTATAGTGAGTTCTGTGGTAAACAGCGGCACCTCCGAGCCGTCCCTGGCCAACAGCGTTTGTCTCAACACGCGGGTTTCCAGGGGTTTTTTTCATCTCCGTGCGCCTTCCACACTTGTTCTTTTTTCGACGCGTAGAGCACACACCTGCATGGCTGCCGCGATTATTATTCACCGATCTGTTCGAGAAAAACTAGCGCGGTGTTGCCGGAGCGAGTCTCCCCGCCAGATACACGGCCACACTCAGATACCGGGAATCACACGCCGATTCCCGCCGTAAATTAGGTCAATTAATCGGAGCGGCGTCCTCCCTCGGCCTCGCCGATGGTGGCAGAATTCAACGAGCGCGAATATTAGCACTTAGAGCGGAGAAAATTTCCGCTTAGGTGAGCAGATCGTCACGTGCCCCTGTTGAGGTGTCAGTCAGGTGTTCTCATCGTCTGCTCTTTCATGATGATACCACGCTACAACCTCACGCCCGAGCCCGATGAGATGGAGACAGGCACCTGAGCTGAGGGAACCAGAGGCCCAGCGAAACTCGTCCAGTTCCGAAATACAGTGTGCTTATCAGACAGTGGCTGTCTTAGAAGTAAAAACAATTATCGAACTTATGAGGAGAAGTCTCCTGTATGAAAGACACGCTCGGATAATTTAGAGTCGCCAGTCACATTTCGAAAATACGACGCTGTTTTTCTAGCCTTTGGTGAATATCTTGCTCCGACATTAATTTTAAAAATGAATATTAGATTTTTACCAACTCGGTTTCATATGTCCATAGAACTTTAAAACTTATTTTTCCTTTTGCAGTATGTTTAGTCTAGGTACGCGTTAAAGCAATTAGTTTACCTACAATGAAATATGATTGAATCATAACACGACTCAGGCACACCAATAATAACGGTTTTACAAAAGATACAT
>JAXGGS010000352.1:0-27400 GCA_035585475.1 Armandia brevis | reverse complement strand
TCACAGCTTCTCTACAGGCGAGCTAAGCAGGAAACCAACTCTATTCATCACCGACAAAACAAGTAGTACTGAAATATCTCAGCACTCAGCTCCCGCCTTAATTCTGCTAATAAAGGCCAGGGATTTCTTATATATATGTGAGATAAATGCCTGGAAATCCTCTTATTCTAAATATATCAGTAAATCTATCAGTGCATGTCAATGTTAATATCGAGACAATCTCAGATATCCAGATTATTCGGTTTTATCTGATTAATGCATGCGCATCTCTAAGAATGTCCACTTCCGGAGCAGCAGCACCTTCATTTCCGTCTTTTCACAAAAGTGAGGGTTTATAGTTATCAATGATACATGACTCCAAATCTATTTTTCTTTCATCTGAAATATGTCCAAGATATGCATAGCTCCTATTAAAAAATTCCCTCGTCGTTGTATGGACAAATTGCCACATATTTATAGGAACACCAAAACTAGGACTTTCATGAGAGCTTTTTCAGTAAAGCTCTGCTCTATCGATATGATAGTTGGGAATAAAAGAAACCATTTTTTAAAACATACCACAGCTTTGATTGATACGAAAGCATATTTACTAGTTTTTGGTTGATGATGAATTCACCAAGCTATGATATATTTATCAAAGCCATCGCTTTTTGCCAATCGAATGATATATTTGCCAAACTGTAATCAATTTGCCAAAGCAAAAATCATATTACTTCGGTCAAAGCTATCATTTATTTGAGACTTTGATGCCTCGTCTAAACACCGATGTGATGAAGAGTATACCAATTTATTTCTAATCAAAGTGATGAATATATTCATGTGCATGTAGGTCGCTGTCAGTTAACCCCATCCCGACTAGCCACCTGATACAGCGACAATTCATCAGTATCAGCCGGGAGACTGTCCCTGTTAATATCTCCAACCTCATCAGCTCCAACTCACGGGGGAGGGGGAGTATTAATGTGTCACATTTAGATACATGGGGGAGGGGGAGTATCAAAATGTTACGTATAGTGCGTAAAACTGAACTCGCAATTCGATCATCATGTGACTACAATCCTGGCAGCTGATCATCTGTCACTTATCAAATCAGAGCCTGTTTTATATGTTGGCTGCAGCTGCGTGCAGATCACATCAAACTGCATAGTGTTTAGTGAGATTAGTGATTAGTCATCAATCTTGTATATTGTTTGCAGATGATCCGGCATATCTGAGACTGTATCTCCCTGCGTCAACCCCTCCTCACATTGGCGAGCAAAATATCAGGTCAGCTTGTATCAGCGCGGCGGAGAGAGGCGAGCAGGCCGGGTGGATGAGGGGAAAACGCTCGGAAGCGATCTGAGCATCGTGTGTATGCGGCAAAGCATTCTTCCTATACCCTTGGCGATAAAAACGCGATGTTTCACTATTGATATAGCTCGGAGCGAGGGACTGACGACGAAAACAACCTTCAAACTGTCCATAATAAATGTTGTCTCACCAGACAGTGAGCGTGCACCCGGCTATATATGCTGGTACAATCAGCGTACAAGCTGCCAGCAGTTAGCGGCCAGCCCAGGTAATTCTCACAGCGGGGTAAACTCGATCACAAGTAGCTACTCAGCTAAGGGGGTGGTATGCCAACTAAGCACTCTGTAAAGGCAGGGCAGGGCGGACAGTTATTAAATCTATGAACTCGCCGCGTGCCTATCAGCACATTAATAGCCGCTCTGTCCGCTCATCAGCAGAGGCTGCCGGCAGCGGAATCAAATCCTCAGGGAGCTTTTCAGGCACTTTCACATGGACGGAGACAAATCAGCCCCTCGCGGACTCGACCGCTGATTGTGTGACCAGATAAGGAGATAAAGAGATGAGCTACTGGACTTCGTGTCTGCCCGCTTCTACATCAACGTGTCCGTTTCAAGGCGCGATGTAAGACAAGCATATGTCATATGTCATAACGTGCCTACGTCATATGTGAGCCGCAACAAAACTTGGGACATGATCATGAAACAGCATATCGTCTCCTGCAAAACTTATTATACTGTATCCACAACAATGTAGCATATCGTCTCTACTACAATACAGTTTGTCTTGTGAATATATCGTGTCCCGCAGAACACAGCATATCGCCTATCCCATTAGTAACTTCCTCCCAGCAAGATATCAGTGGTGAAATTTTAAAGAGACCCGGCGCTTAGATGCGTTTATAAAATGCATGAATCGATCTATATGTGAGTTAAGTATTCACCTTTCATCGACTTCAGCCACCAAATGTTCAGATTCATGGTTTACAGCGGCAGATTGAGTGACAATAAAACTGTTTCAGATGTTTCATAGGCACCATCAGCGCAGTTTATTTCAGCTCATAATCCTCACTCTCATAAAACATTGTGTACTTGTGAGCCCCGTCATGTAAATTATCGTTATTAAATGAAGATAATCAGAGATTATAATATTTTATCTTGTCTTCTTTGTCATCAAAACCATAAAACTGAATGATGAATATTCTATCTGAAATGAGAACAATAATCCGAATTCTATATTCAATTTGATGAAAGTGTGGGCGTTATTTTGTAGTTCAATTTCTATGACTGTAATGACAACCGTCAAATTATTACAAGTGTGGGGCCCGGGGCAATTAGCTTGAGAGGCTTCGTTAATTAGTGATACCGCGCCAGGCAAGGGAATCTGTGAAATTGCATTAAGTGGGGTCGAACTGTCCAACCAGCGAGTAATCATCTTATTACAGGACACTCGTTTTCCTATCATCCTCCATCATCACTTGATACACATGAAAAAACATCAATATCCTGGCCGAGTTGTCGGACATCTCGCGGCCGCCCCATTTAGCCCCACACGCTGGGCAAGCAGACAATATTTCAGTAAAACATTGCCTATTGATGTTCGACCGCCGATCGATACACTATTTATTGTGCCAGAGAATTGAAAGCTGCTAGGTAAATAACCCGGGCCCCAATGTGTGTGTCCATGGAGGGAATGGCGGAATTCTTTACGATAAAGACCGGGGCTTGTGTCTGGGTAGCGGCTTGATATATCTAATGGAGGTATAAATCATTGTTGGGGATGAGGTATGGCCGTGTGGAAGCTAATTACGGGGTTTTGTAAGAACCCGGGACTTGAGTTTCTCCCACGATAGGGAGAGGGAGAGGGGGACTGGCTTAGCTTTCTTCTCCGAGTGCTCGGCGCCTGTCTAAGTGCCAACACCCTCCGGCTAGGGCGCGATATCAGTGATGTAAGTTTAGCTGGGGTCACCAGGGGGTGCAGTTTCACAATTACAGGTATAAATCATGCTAGACTATCAATATCAACCAGGAAAATAGTGCATATAAAAACCAGGTTAGTGTGTTACTGTGTGTGTGCACAACTTGCGGTGCATGTAAGAGGATCTATAAGAAAACGTATTAGCCAAAAAGTTCAGCACAAGGTAGTGTGTGAGAGTAGAGAATGTCACATGCAGTGCGCATGATGGGAGACTGAAAACGGTAACGCGACCCATATGGCTGCGAGACTTCACCACCCTAGTTTAGATCAGTTTCCTGTGTGGTAAACGCCCTGGGTATGATGGGTGATATATCTCTACAGTCCGAGATAAAAGCATCTGACCTCGTGATCGCTTCAAAGACAGAGGCGTGACAGCCAGACACCCGTCTGACATGTGACATATGTATAAAAGGTGACTAATGATGAGGCTCGGAATAAAGGCGGGAAACGGACAAGTGTGGTCTGCTGTCTGCGGTGGATTGGCGGGAAAAATGGAGCGGCCATCCGGGCATTGCCTCCCTAATCCCGATACCCGGAATTTGAGCATTGCCTCCCTAGTCCAGATACCCGGAGTTCGAGCATTGCCTCCCTACTCCTGATACCCGGAGTTCGAGCATTGCCTCCCTTGTCCTGATACCCGGAGTTCGAGCATTGCCTCCCTAGTCCTGATACCCGGAGTACGAGCATTGCCTCCCTAGTCCTGATACCCGGAGTACGAGCATTGCCTCCCTAGTCCTGATACCCGGAGTTCGAGCATTGCCTCCCTAGTCCTGATACCCGGAGTTCGAGCATTGCCTCCCTAGTCCTGATACCCGGAGTTGAAGCATTGCCTCCCTAGTCCTGATACCCGGAGTTGAAGCATTGCCTCCCTATACCTGATACCCGGAGTTCGGGTCACGTTTTATTATTTTGCGGATGAAAAGGGTAAAAACATCGGCTCTGGGTAAGCACGGGTGAGGAAGACAAACAGGTGAATCCCTGGGATTCTCGCCTGACGTTTATGAGGGTTCATCTGATGAGGCGGGATACAAGAGAAGCTTTTGATGGAGCGCGGAATAAGACGACACAAGCAAACCAAATCGAGCGGATTTTCCCTCAGTTTCCCCCCATTTCTCTCTTCCACCAGCCAGTGTTCTCTTTCAAATAAGCGTTGCTGGTTTTGGGAAAAGGCCAACATGATACAGACCTTGTAGCTGTAGATAACATTTCTTGACCCTTTATGCGAAACTTTTCCATTCACGACTAAACAAAAATACTAATATGTGTTCACCACAAACATAGGCTAGGTAATTTGGACATAACATTTTATGCCAACACTGAAAGCGCGAAGAATAAAAGCGTTATTATTCAATACACGCTAAGCTTAGATGATGAGTAAATGCACCATATTCGATCCTTACCTTCATTATTGGTAAAAACCACCTCTGATAGGCAGCCAAATAAGAAAAGCAGCAGCGATTTAGCGAAAGACATCTTGCAGATTAATCCAAGTAAACAATATCAGCTTCACTTAAACACAATAATATTCCTAGGAACTCGTGGCTCTCATATCCTAGACGATAAAAAGTCGATCACTAATTGCCCATACACTTGAGCAATAATTGCGAATTCCGTCAGCTATTAGGCTGAGGCCGGGGTGAATTCTGGAGTCCGGGTGACGGTGGGAGGGGAATGCGGGCGGCAGGGGGACGGGGGGAGGATGATAAGTCAGGCGCAGGCCGGGCGAGAGATCCCCACAGCCCGGGCACAATCACTCCCGTAAATCTGCGGTAACTTCTCGCCGGGGACTGGCGGGGTAGGGAGAGCTGGTCGGGAGGCCGCGAGAACAGGGCACAGCTCTGATCTTTATGTCCTTAACTCGCCGGCTACAGTGCCCGGTCTACAAGATCTCCACAGTCGATTATTGATTCAGTACTCTCCACACCACTGGATCTAAGTATCCGTGTTCTGTATGTACACAATGCTTCCTAGAGGTCGTTTGCATCAGTAATATTCCCGCCTCAAGAACTCAGTGAAAAATCCTACCAGAGCTGACTGTCATCTGCCTTAGTTATATTCCCACTGTTATCCCTCACACTCTGAGGGTTAACCAGTTGTAACTCCAGTAACAGTTACTGTGGTAGCAGCTAACTCTCGCCTGCTCCTCAGTTTCCCGCCACAGAGAAGAGAGCTAGAGAACAGAGCCCGTGTTGTGTATCCTCCGCTGTGGTAGCAGCTAACTGTCGTCTGCTCCTCAGTTTCCCGCCACAGAGAAGAGAGTTAGAGAACAGAGAGCGTGTTGTGTATCCTCCGCTGTGGTAGCAGCTAACTGTCGTCTGCTGGCGGCGCGTGCTGCTGATATGCGAGCGGGAGATACAGCGTGCGCAGAGAATGCACCGGCTCACAGAGACAAGAGTGCCCGAGGTCTCCCTGCTGCTGACACTGACAACGTGCTCCCCTGATCTCACGCTCTCGAGTCTGCGCTAGTTATCCGGTAAATGCCTCAATATCAGGAAACACATTTAATAGGTCAGCGGGGGGCAGCTTTGATGGGCGACACAATGACCGGGTGTGTGAGCGTGGTTACATTTACCGCCATACCCCTTAATATCGCTCACTGCAATGATGCATTCTGAGCGGGCGGAATTACCCCGGCAATGTTTAATAGTTTCTGAGCGGTTGGTAAACTCGTGGCCCTGCCATAACTAATAACGCCACACCTTCCCCACTTACCTCACATTAATAACTGATCAGTTAGCACGGTAATATCGATCGTAAATCAGAACCTAATCAGACGTAAATAGTGGGAGAATAATGAGTGAGATTTAGCTGGGTGACTCAGTCAAGCTTAACCGTCCACGTCCCACTCAAATCAAACTGATCTGAATGTTGAGCGCTGCTAAGTGCTCTGGTAGAATATATCCACAGATAATATCGATATATATTTGATGAGGTGGCGAGCATTAATCTGGTTCAGGACCACGTGTGTCTGCTGGTGATATCACAGCGTCCCCTATCGGAGCCATGAGACAACAATTACAGGAACCTGCGCACCGGAAGCTACTCAGAGACCACAAAAGGATGAGCTGGTTTTAATGACGCTCTGAGCCTGTTCGTTTGTGACACTAGGAGATGGAAGTTCGTAAGAAGAGTAAAATCAAAGATTCTAAATACGCCCTTTAATATTCTGATGATGACGCATCTAGTAACCGCCCTGTGACCAGCACAAAGTGGTCACTGCTGTACACGTATATCTGTATAATAAACCGAAATGATGAAAGCTAAGCTGCGATTCAATGCCTCGGGAAACTCCTTTAATCTAAATCTGTCTATATGTGAGATTATTTACTCTGGTTAATTGAGAACATGAATAACGCTGCATTATCATGCCGTTAGTGTGACGTTTGATTCTTAGTTCTGTCAGACCCACGCGATCCTTATCTACAAGCACTCCTGAATCAAACTCTGAGAGAGTGTCTTTCTTTACCAAGTCCATGTTTGCCTTCATTAACCTGTTAAAAAGCCATTATTCTCACGTTTGTGCCACACTTGTAACGTCGCTAATCAATAAACCTGAAACAGGTCGCCTTCAAGGAAATGTTTACCATACTACAGCGACTTTGAAGATTAGACGTGAGTTTTATTTGAGTTTCACGCGGGTTTAACGTGAGTTTGACGTGGGTTTGATGCCTGAGGCTCCTGAACGAGATCATCTGTTCACGACTCACTGCGAACTCCCTGAGCGTCTCCTCACTGCTCACCGAGGCGCTATTCAGTCGACAGATCGAGCAGGATTTGAGCAGTGCGGGTCCCCTCATTACACTCTCATCGAGAATCGATCCCTCTTTACTTGTGACACGTCTGGTAATGGTCCTCATCAAACGTGTGTCTTGTGGTGAGGTACAAAGCCCGTGCTTTCCGCCTGGGCCGCTCTCGCTTGTTCTCGCTTGGTCTCCCATTGTCTGACTGGGCGAGCTGTGCGGGGGGTCCCGGGAGACTCCCCAGGAGACGGCTGCCCCCCGCCGGAGAACAATAGCTCCCAGCCGCACCTGCCCCTCTCTATACCTGACCTTTCCCCCCTGATGGAAGTCGCTTTGAAGTAAAGATGGCGGATCGCTTCAAGTCGCGGGAACTGTGACGGAGTTCATATGATATCACTCGGCGGTCGGTGATAGATTGTCCTCTGCTTCTCTTGTTTTCGCGCCTAAAATCAGTTAGATTAAAACCGGGCCGGCTGTATCATGGGCGCCACATGCAGAGCAGACGACAGCTGTATTGAGGGGAGCCGGGTGAGGCATATTTTACTTCACTGTGTCGTTATTCACCCGAATTAAACACAGATTGAAGAGTTTTATTTTGGGATCCACCCGCCATGTTGGATATTATCCGCACCTGCGCGGAAGCTTTCTTCTTTCCCTGCCGGGGTCAGATCCGGGGTCACAAGCGAGAGATCAATCCCAGTTCTCGGGTTCCCCAAAACCGAGACGAGCTGAGTGAAAGTTGTCATGGAAACGTCTGCTGGTCGCCATCATTAGCGGCATGTGCCACGTGGCTTGAGACGTGTTATTTTCCCGTCTCGGTTTTTACAGCTCATCAGCGTTCCCTTCACACGGGCAGCCTGGGAGCGGGGCAGGCCGGGATATTGAACGCGTGGCATGCCGGGTAGTGAGCGATATTCGGGCAGTTTGCACTCGCGCACGATGCAGGTGAGACAGGCCGTGAGATTTAGCGAGATTCACGAGATTCACCCTGCGCCCCTGCACGTGCTCTCTTCCATGTATAGGGTTGCCTCTATGATACATAGTCCAGTACAACGTCATGCTGGGTATTGAGCGAGGGGCATGCTGGGTATTGAGCGCGGGGCATGCTGGGTATTGAGCGCGGGGCATGCCGGATAATGAGCGCGGGGCATGCCGGGTAATGAGCGCGGGGCATGCCGGGTAATGAGCGCGGGGCATGCCGGGTAGTGAGCGACTTTTGGGCGGTTTGCACTCGTGCACGCTGCGGGTGAGGCAGTCCATGAGATTTAGCGAGATTTCACGAGATTCACCCTCCGCCCCTGCACGTGCTCTCCCGTGGTTAATTGATAATCATTAACGCGGGAAATCATTTACGCGGGAAATTGATATTTTACAGCTTGTTGTTTCTGGTCGGCAGCAAAATATCGTCTGTTTCTTGGAAATTCTCGCTGTAAACTGCGGAGACCATCTTAAACTGAGCATCCCGTGTCGTTACCTGTCTCATCTCCCCAGGTAAATATATCGGCCAGGGAAGCGTGAGAATTAACAAGGGAACTTTGATCCTCCATTGTTACTCAACCCTCCGCATTTTAACTAAGCGATTTTGGCTATTTACAGAAAACACTGAAATCGGGCTCAAAAGATTTTGAATCACGATCCTCTGGAAACTGCTCATCATTTCTAAAGTGCCGAGGAGCGAGAGCTCCAGTCAGAAACCCGATAATGATGGTTTTAATATTTTACAGAAAAGGCACCAGTCTCGTGGCTCATCATCGACAACAACATCAGATATTTGGTGTTTTGATGAATACTCTCGTCATACAAATCGGGTGTTTTTTACTGCACAGTTGGTTAGTTTCGTCCCTACATTAGCAGCGATGTAGAAACTCGGTGTATCATGTTCAGCAACAACATCCCCCGGGTACACCGAGCCGAGTTACCAAATTATAATTCTGGCACCGGAATTTATATCGAGTTGCTGCTCACAAATGGCGCCTGATCTGTAAACAGGAGATCGAGGAAGTTACAAACACACAAGTTTTCTACAGGATTCTGTCCTAACTCTCGTAACAGGGGCGGTAATCCTATATATAAGACACGCTAGTTTGTAATGCAAGGATAAACGTCATCAGAGGATAAACATCTCAAACACGGGAATTTGTGGGAACGAGGAGTTCTGCAGCTGTCAGATACCGCGAGATAAAACAGCTGACGTGTTCAGAATGTGAGAGAATGTGGCACAATGTAGCAAAACTATGGGTTAAATGCCTGGAAATCAAGGCACTAGGAGACCGATACCAGTTGTTAAGCGTCTCCAGTGATGACAAGTTTCCCATGACCCCTGATCTACTTATTAGAAAGCCTCCTTAATAATCGCTCAACCATGACCTAGTTAAACTTAATCCCACTTGATTACCGTGAGGGCAGCCTTGATCGTTTCTACCATCCGGATAAAATCGTTACATTGTTTTTTGAGACCACAAGAATTTATCAATTCCAGGTTCGATTTTTCTGATCACGAGATCAAGCACGTGACTCACCTAGTGTAACAAATGCCTCGCTTTGGTTTGTCTACACGCGCGGACATGTGTCAATCTTGGTGAGATCTCACGTGGCATTTCTCGTCTGGGTAAATCTCGGTGAGATCTCGCGTGGCACCTCTCGTCTTGCCCTCTGACCTAATCGTGAGCTCGCCCAAAAGGATAAAATACTGATTTCCCATAAAAGAGAAATCGCGGGAGGAATCGATGTCAACATGTGCTATTGATGCCAATTTTCCGACTGCGGAGCTCTCAAATCAATGGCGGACGCGGCCGGGAGGGGAGAAATCAAGGTCATCTAAACCGGCAGCGATACTTCTCGACACAGAGGGGAGAGGCCTCACCGTCAACAATCGCTTTCTCTGTTAGCTCGTCTAATTGATGAAAAACTGGCGCGTATCGGTTTCCAGTGTATCTGGAGTGCGGATACACCCCGGCTCGGCCTGTTATCCTGCTTCACAGTGAGAAAAAATCCCAGCAGACATTGATTTAAGGGGGCGCCTTAGAGATGCCGTCTCCCAACATTGATCCTGCCCGCAATGCCCGCGGTTCTCCCATTCAGCTTCTCCCTATATGATGTTTTATTCTAACTCTGCCCTGAGGGTTAAAGATGTCAGCCCGGTGCATCCTCCTGCTAAAAGAGAATACATCCGGCTGCTTACGCCAACTCTATTCTGATTTTGTCCTTTCTGATCCACCCCCAAATGGCAAACCCTGACCTTTCGTCCTCACGTGACCCGCGAACGCTAAATACAGCATCCACTGAGCCTGCCCGCCGGAAGTAGTTTAACAGGAAGCGGGTGCGACTCTCCGCTAGCACAATACCCGGGTGTGGATGAGGAGGACTGCTCCTGATGCTGCCGACAACTAAACCCTGCAGTGTTTAGCAGTAAGTGGATTGATACACTTCTCAGGAGCAGTGTCTGGAATTATGTCGAGATTAGCACTAATCCTGCCCGAGTCCTCCCGTTAATCCCCAGGTATTGATCTGACATTTCTCACCCGCGGAAGTTAATAATTGGTGGGGTGCCCCTCCCTCCACTCGCGCCCTTAAATAATGGAGAGGGGCGCCGCCATTAAAGCCACCCGAGTCCAGTAGCCAAACTTTATGTGCGGAATAAGATCAAGATGAATAGTTCGTTCCCGAATGTCTTCCACATAATGAAGACGTCATCGGGATATTAAATATTCCGGAAGCTGCGCCGAGATTATCTCCTGGTGCGGCGATTGTATCGCTCACGTAGAGGTACGGCTAGCTAAGTAGGTCAGGGTGACGTGTGCATGCCGGGTAAACAGGAATCTCACGTTTTGTCCCATCCCAGATCGCCGGGTTTTATGGCCTATTTTACATTTCTATCATGGGACGAGTGGCGGAAATGAGCCCAATTGGCTTCCCTGCCGCCGATAGATTACTCTGGGAGTCCTCAATTCTTTTCCGGAGCGCAGATGATCTATTTGCTATCTCTGCTTGATCCCTCCTGAGCGACAAGAATTGAGCCAGAATTAACTAAGAATAGGACAAGGGGATTAAAGGAGATGCAGACGAAATGCTGCTCAATGCAGACGAGCTGTAGACAAAACTTAACAAAAGTAAGGACAGGTCCAAGAGAACAGTCCCAGTACTAGAACTAAACCTGAGAAGTGTACAAGTAGACGAGACCGGTTGACGAGAAGTAGATGCCGTTCATTAAAGGCTCTCAATGTTTGCTGAAGTCTCACGAAAAGTTGTTTCAGTCATTAGACGGCTGTCGACGTTTCATTATCCAGCATTCTAACCTGCCGTAACCTCTATACCAGAGCATCGATCTAAGTGTTTTCCTGCACGTGAATACCACAGGGTGAGAGAAGCGGCGCTTTTTTCTGTCTGTTGTTCCGGAGTAAATGTCATTAAGGGGTAGTCGAGTGAGCGATAAGTTGGGAATTATAAAGTTACTACCACTGAAGCACCGACTTCCTTTTACTTAAGAGACCGAGATGAGAGGTCTAGCGAATCTCCTGGAGCAGTATTTAACCAGTCCTCGACTTCAGCCACTATACAGAGACTTGATATCACAACCCTCCATCATTGTTATTTACAATGACTGTTGTGATTGCCTATATTATCAACTGAATAAAGCCGCGTCATGAACGGTGGAGTGTTTGTTCCCAAACAATGCGAGTGTCTGAGCGATATTCAGGGATATTCAGGGAGACCGGAAAATGATTTGTTGAGTATTTGAGAATGTTGGCGGATAGCTAGGTATCATCACGTCTGTCAGGATACTCAAACGCTGGCAGATCTCAAGGTCGCCATCTTAGAACGTCATTACGGCGTGAAAACTCGGCGTCTACTCGGTGAGCGATAATCAGACATAACGACCCAGAACGAGGCTCGAAGTGCAACAGATTAAATTTGTCAGATTGCCTCTATCTTATCAGTCGCATCGTGTTACTCGCATCCTATAAATTCCTGACGAGCGTCACCTAAGTCAGGAACGCCGGAGTTTTTATATCCAGGTTACAGAATGATCCCCTCCCGGCCCTGCTCACAGTGACTCGAGCCTTCTCCTCCATTTCCCGCCGTGTCTTACCTGGTTA
The DNA here is from genome assembly GCA_035585475.1 of Armandia brevis. Lineage (NCBI taxonomy): Eukaryota > Metazoa > Annelida > Polychaeta > Opheliidae > Armandia > Armandia brevis. Next base: position 15,300 of record JAXGGS010000352.1, on the reverse strand, counting down.
ATACGCCGATAATGTCGTCATAATCTACTCAATTATTTCAATCAGTGCTCATAGCGTTCGTCATTCCGGTGTCTGCGTAATAGATACCAGCCTCGCCTTCGTCAGGTGGGGAAATGAAGGCGGGAAATTGTGTGATGACATATTGGTTGATTTATCCGGAGAATTCTCTGATATCGCCCAGAAAGAGGAAACGTTCTCAGTGCGCAATTTAGCGAGTCGCATTCTGACAGGTTGCGCGTTAATAATGTAAGCGAGGCTTCATGGTGGAAACAAAAACAGTCAGGTAGTTAGGAATGTCGTCTGCTCGTCATTAAGATATAACAAACAGACGTGAATAGTCTCGCGCAGTGCCTGTCTGTATTAATTATTCACGCTATGTGGCTCTATATTTGTTTAGTAGCAGGGATTGTGTCACGTGGTTTGTCAGGTCGGTATCGTCGCCTCACAGCCGGACGATAATAGATGAACTCTAGGATGTTAAATAAAGAATGGTGTTAGTTTGTTGGTTTTGTAAGGTGTAGAGTAGTTGTCACGGTCTATTAATTATTGTGATGAATGGCTAAATAGCATCAATAATTTACATATTTACTTCACTGGGGCAGTGAACTGTGAAGGCAAAATCCAGTCGGGATATATGACAATGAAATATCATCTCCAAAACGAAAGGATTGATGGGGAGTTTCAACTCTATTAGATGCAGAAGTTGGTGGCCTCTAAATGCTAAAGGCACGCTATTGCGATAACTGGGAAATGAATCCGGTCAAGAATTTGTGTGGTTGGCAATTTCAACATTGTTCCATTTCCCTAAATTTGAATTCATCGCCGTCTGTCACCCACACGGACATACAATATTGGGGAAATAAATTTCTAAAATTTTCGATTCTATCCTCTGACTTTGCACCGGAATCACACCGATTATTGAAACTTATTGGACCTGAAAGCCAAGATTCCACCTATGAACACAGATCAGTCGTATCTCCCCCTGTCCAGTCCAAGCTACTGATGAATAAATTACCTATTACAGAGCGCAGTAAACTAAGATAGATCACGGAAGCCATGAATAATTCTGCGCACCCTCCCAACAGACGCGGATAAAACAAACTCAGCATCTGGATACAGACGATACGCCAGGTATGTTTGTCTACGTGAAGAGTTGATCAACCATCGAGTTAAATTACCTCTCAGTTATCTAATGTTTACCCAAAGTCCGCCATTTTACCCTGTAACTAGACAGAGAGAGAGAGATGGGAGATGGGTAAGCAACAGCGGGGATACATGAGGTTGTGTCAGGATAGAGGGGGATAACTTAGCAGTATCTAAACCTGTTTTTATTGAATAAATGTCAAGGGACGCTCTTAAGTCACAGTCTAATGATCCACACTGGACAAGTTTCTCCCAACTGTTAATCCTGATTTGTCGAGTAACTATCTTAGCTCTATAACATGTAACTAGAATTTGACCATTAGTTTTGTTATGCCACTATTCAAAATTTTAAATCTGTTAGTTCAGCAATATACCTCCAAACAGTATGATGTACTATTTCAGGAGGGCGTAGATTAAGGCTTTCCGTATTGAACAAACTTGGAGTTTTGTCATTCTGCCAAAAATATTACCCAGTATGAATGATTGTACATCAGGTTCCCTTGGGTTTACCAAAACATATCATATTTACAAGGTAAGGCCAGAGCAACAATTCACGGTGAGTCTAGGGGAAATAACACATTGTTGTCTTTCAATTGTTGATTCACAGCGCACAAGCAATAGTGTGAATTGCGTGGGTTTATGTTTACCTTCAGCCGAGCGTTGATACACAGAGAATACAGGGAGGAGCCGAGAGAATAAAAGGAGGATAGGCATATTGTGAATAACCGTTCATAGATAGTTTTCACTCGGAATACATGTATGTATATTTACCTTGTAATGATTCAGTGTCTCTGCGGTGCTTCAGTCCTGCAATAGAAAAAAATCAGATATAAGATTCATCGACACACTCATAAACTCCTGGAAATATATAGGTATAATGTAAGCAAATCTTTCAAGTGACAAAATAAATCGTTTTGCTAGATAAGACACGCATGATCAATTGTTTGATTTATTCATTTACATGTGCGACACAGTTAGGTTCCATGAGAATAACAGATCAAACTTAGAAATGATCAAAAACTAGTGAAGCGACAATTAATTGGTGCATCTTCTAACACATCTACTCAGTCCGAGATACCGACTGAGTTTGAACGACGGCCATTCAAACTTAAAACTACCACCCCCCCCCCCCCAAGTCCCCGCCAGCTCCTGGTTCACAGTAAAATTTCTCCACTCAAATGCATCGTATGCACCGCCATGATGTGTGAGAGACGCGGTTGGCGAAGGCGATCACTTCCACAAATATTGCTAATCGTAAAAATAATAAAACCAGCTTAGGGAATGTGGAAATGTCTTGTCGGGGAAAATGACGGGGGGTACTTCAGGCAAAGTACGACTGGAGAACACCAGATATGAGTTCTATCGGGTACAATGTCGCTGATTTGCAACCTGCACAATATCTATCGTCTGCTTCGTCATCATTTCCCGCCAAAATCTGGCGTAATCAAGAATATTGAAAAACGATATTCGCTCGCCCAAATTCGATGGCGGAGAATTTCAATGGCGGAGTAATTCGGCTGCATAGAAGCGGCCCAGAAAGAAATCATTTGTTTTGATGCGGAGCCTTTTTCTGGGAGCAGTCGATCGGAAAAATTAACGCGGTCACATGTCGACACCTCGCGCGCTGAATGGGGCTTTGTGCTGGGGGAGAGTGGGAGAGAGTGGGAGAGAGTGCGGGGCGAGAAATGAACGAGAACTGATTTCCCGCGCTCACAATATAACCCACCTCTCGTCCGCTTCACAAGTTATAATCTCGCGCCCTTTCCCCGGCTCTCGCGCATATTTTCCCGCCACCAGATACCCCGCTCACCAAGGTTTACGCCTCTTAAGTCGGCATTAATCGCGCACCGCCATTGATGTCAGAGCTCTGAGTAGAACCAATACCTGTGAGTTCCCGGGGGCATGGGGGGACTATTGCCGAGACCCTTCTCCTCATCCCACAGGTTCCCGAGGGTGGGGCTCAGGCGAGCAGAGAAGTCATTAAGGTCGGTTTTAAAATTGTGTTCACCGCAGCAGAGAATGAATCAGGCTACTGAGCAACACTGCGGATCCTCTTCTCCCGACCACTCAACAGAGGAGCAAATATAACCAAGCTGCGTGGAGAGGCAGTGGCTCACCCGGTGTAATCACTGTACATAGAGAGCCAGTGGCGTAACCCAGTTAACTGTACATCGGTCTGGTTTTTGGTATTAAAACCAATAACATCGTCTTATGTCGGCTATCCTTTGCCCTTTATTAACCCCAAATATATTCCCCTAAGCTGGGCTTCCTTCCCTCCCCCTTCCCATATGATAGTGGAGCCCGGGGAGAATGAGGCGGCCACGGGCATTCACCATCGATGATTTAACGGCACCGGCAAATCCCCGATAACAAAATTAAAGGGGAGCGAGGTCCTCACAGGTCAAACATCGTCGTCTCGGGGCATAAATCATTATTCCTACATCCCCGCTCCCCCTTGCTAGACTGGCCACGCTGATGTTACCACGGGAGAGGGTTAATACAAATCGTCTCCTCTCTCCTGGGTGCTGCCGTTTGTCTGTGGACGCTTCCTGTCCGATTGTTACCGAATCATCAGCTATTATCGCTCACGCCAGAAGTCAGCTCCTCTGCGCCGCCCTGCCGCCCCAGGGCTGATGAAGGGGGAAAGGGTGGAGGCGCTGACCGGTAACCGCCAGGGGGTGTAGAATACAGACACTTATCACACACACGCGGTCGGTTGTGGGTAATAGACAAAATGGCGAATTCCCAGTGGACCACACCACGTGATAAACACCCAGACATCTTTGGTCCGATGCAATGAGTCTCATGGAGCTCTGTGATGGTCCAGGTCTTACAGGATGCTATTGGTTTCTTTAATAAAGTCCTGGACTGAAACGGTCCATGTCATACTTCTGTCTTAAAATGTTCACTGCAACAGTTTTGGCTTTCATCGTTTTCTACACTCCGATTCGCAGAGGGATAGATCGAGATGCTTATTAAGAAAGTGCCCGGATATGAGTTCAGATTGAGCGCTGAGTCAATGTAGAAAGAAAACAGAGCCAGTGCTTGAGTATATCCTGGTAAGGATGCAGCGGCTCAATGTTAAAGAGACCGTAGTTACTGGAGGACTATTTTATTTATTCAGAGCATGTCTCACATATTTAAAATATCGACATAAAGAAGTTTTATAGCAAAGACTCGTCTATTGTGGGGAAGCTTGTAAGCACCAGTCTTAAAACTGGCGAGCAAGACCTATTATTAGGGCAAACCTCTGGAGCTGCTGAATATGCCAATGGCAGCAGGGCATAAAATAGACATAAGCCAATGAAAAATATGCTTCAAATAAAACTTCCCGCTGCCTTTCACTAGTGATTTGTTCTATTTTATTTTTTACTCGGCAGCCATTGACGCCTGCTGCTTTTCCCACCCCTGAGTGACTTTAACTACAGTTTACATAAAATCCACAGAGGTGATGTGAATAAAACAAACCGCGCAGAGGAGATGTGAATAAAACAAACCGAGCGGAGTGGTGATTTATCACCATGTGGTCGCTGTCAGACGCAGGGGATGATGGGAATGTTAGAACCCGGATGATGAGCACGTGCTCACGCGTGAGGAGCGCTGCCATTACTCCCGCCAGGTGGCGTGTGTGATGCAGGTTTAATGATGCGCGTGATCAGGTGATGCAAGAGAGAGAGAGAGGGGGGCAATCTAGGACCCTTTACAGGCTTACACCCCACGGTCCAACACGTCCAACGTCAGACATTATTCATGTACAGATGCGTGTAATCCCGCCCCTGACATCATCCCTGACCAGGTTTGTGTTTTAGCGACCAGTCACCGCGCTTACACATGTACGTGTACATTTATCAGAATATAAAACTGTATTCAGATGTCAGAGCTCATCAATGTTCATGGACAGGCTTTATCAACATGGAAAAACTGTCTAGATTCTGCCATTGTTAGTGCACTTTTGAACGCAGCTCTCTCGAAGAATATGGGACAAGTTACGAACGAATGACGTCCTGAGGGTGTGAAAGACGTCAGTGAGGTGCAAGGTGCTGATATAACGAACACAGAACCCTGAATGTGGCACCTTCCCTTTCTCTGGGCTACTAAAACCAGGGCCACACGTCGCATAGCCTCCCATATATGATGGGGGGGGGGGGGGAGTTAGTTATGGTTACCAGAGACCATCAACCATTAACCAACAGCTCAGCTGCTCAGTGAGAGACTCCGCATCATATCCATGACAACCGGGCGTCATCAAGTCACGTGTTACCATGGCAACCTCCTGGTTACTGAGGTAACTAGACACGACTGGCTCCCGATATCAGTGGCTTTGTTGTCGGTTTTATCTCTCGTCTACTAATCGCTTTCCCGCCATATGTGAAGGTCATGGAATGCACGCAGAGGTCATTACGGGGTGGAGGATTCACGCTTTGTTAGATGTCACGTATTTCTCCCTGCCCGCTCAGGTCAGGGGGATGAGAGGAGGGATGTGACCTGAGCAGTTGTGTAAGCAGCGATAACATTCATTTGTGTTATCAGATGTGTGGGTGAGATATCTGCTGCTCCAGCCGGGGCTCCGTCAAACCGTCAGCGATCTTCACTGACACAGAACTAAAGGTTGTAACAGCATCGGGGAGAGCTCGGCAAATGGCGGCTGTCACTCGGAGATTTGCGGCTAAATTGAGGCTGCTCGGCCGGAAATTACCACCTCGGGGCGGTGTGTAAGTGGACTGACATTTCTCGTGTAATTGTGCAGGTAAAAGGAAGCCACCTTTCACCAGTTTACTTCACTAAGCGTCCGGTAATATGTCACTGGTCAAAACGCTGTCTTTATAAATCACTAGTCAAAACACTGTCTTTATCTGAGATTTGCTAAAACATCATCTTGATCAGGGAAAACCTAAAAACCCGGTCTTTATCCGAACATTTCTAAATATGTCACCTGTATACGTGAAAACCGTAAATCATCTTTTTGTATTTGTGACTGCAACGTCTAAACATCGACCCTCCCTTGATCAAAACTCTGTATTCATCCTCCCTTCCTTGGATTTCATCAGAAAACAACTTCCGGTTTGTACAGTTTGTTCCCAGAACTTTAACTTCATACGCGCAGTATAATTTCATGATATCAAATACTCTACCACACACAGCTCACCTTAGATCTGCTAGATCTCCGACACAGCATCATAAGTCTGGGTGACATAGTGTGCCCTGAACGCACTTAAAGCGAACATGTAGCAATAAGTTAGGAGATTTATAAAGGGCACATTGCACTTTGTGACATTTTCTACAACCAGTGGCGCCATTTGGTGGCTCTATTATCTCCCCTGGTGGCACATGGAGTGTCGGGCCTCAGCCTCCTAGTGACAGAGCATGTTATATAGGTCACACGTGGTTGGTCTCCTGGCCCCTGTTTACGTGATGGTTTAACATCGAGTCCGGTACATAACCTCCCCGTGCAAACTTTACACGGTCCCTGGTTGATATCTGACATGTATCTCAGTCTTCCTGGAATTGCCGGTAGAGGAGCAAGCTCTCCAGACTGTTTAAATCGGGAGCAATGGCGCTGTCCTCTCCTCTAAATATAGACCATCTCATCTATGATTAATGGTGACACGAGACTTGGTGACATGAGGTAAAAGTTCTAGATACCTCCCATGCCACACGTTTAAAAAAACCGGGACATACAAGGGCGCAGGTGCAAAGAAAGGTATCTGATATACACATATATCATGTATGATATGTACCCTGGTATTCTGACAGAAAGCAACATTCCCTTGAATATGGTTTGACTTCCATCTCCTGTTGATGCCTCGCGTGCACAATTTAATAGGTTTATGAAATGTTGGCGCAGCATTTCAGCTACTCACGCTCTTATCAAACTTCTAACGTGTGGATTATTTCCAGGAATTTCTACCTTACAATATCGCGATACAAAAATCAAATGATTCAACTGGATATTAATCAAAACCCACCAGGCAATCATTACCTATCTGAAAACTAGAGTTAAAGCATCTGGCGGTATTTAATTTTTGCTGTCTGAGGCATTGTTTGTTTCTGTTCCGACATAAATCCAATCATAATGATCACCTATCTAATATTAAACCATCGCTTCAGCTTATTTCTGAAATATTTCCAGTCCTGCTACTGATGTGAAACCAATCTTCCTCCCCATCAAACACTCGTTAACACGTGATATAACGAGAAGTAACGAGATTATAACGAGATTATAACGAGATTATAACGAGACAGGGACAGGGTGCGGGCGGAGGAAGTAAGTGCCAGAGTGTAACGAACCCTGGCGGAGTTTTATCGTAAACATCACCACAACAAACCTAGATACTGGCACAGGTCAAGGGTCAGAGATGATCAGGCGGGGAGATGATAATATTTATTTGACGCATGTGTGTGTGATGAATATGGCACAGTGAGAAGGGTTGTGATATGCAGGGACTGGGCCTCCAGTCAGAGAGGGGTCAGAGGTCAGAGGGCAGGTGGGTAGATTGAAAAAGACCGGGCCGGGAATGTCTGGGCTCTGATCGGACGGAACCCCTGGATTTGACCTCTGTGACCCCTAGCTCCTTGTCTCGGGTGCTCGGGTAAAAACGCACTGCATATTAATCCAGCGCCTTTTTTTTACAGCTCGCGTTGTTGTAAAAGTCACGCTTGTCAGTGTGAAACATGGGGGCATAAGAGTGGTCACTTTGTGGGAGAATTTTAGTGCATTTCACCATGGCAGCTTACATTCTAACTGGACCCTTTACAGACATGCCCACCCCTATTATTGCTAACGTCAACCATGCTTGCCCGATCAAAGGTAACGTCAGCACTAACGTCAGCGGTAACGTCAGTACTAATGTCAGTGCTAAAGTCACATAGCCATACACCGCCCTCTCCTATGTTTGATTAATTCTGCTCACCCCTTAAAGAGGTCAGCTGAGAGTTGCTTAAACCTGGCTAACTCGACCTAAGTGTGCAGAGAGCAACAGTAAAGACACAGAGAGACAGACAACAATAATCATCTGCTAAATCAAGGAAGAAAGTTGTGTTAGCCAAGGACAGACATCGCCTTTTAGCGGTCATTATATCATGATACGTGACCAAACTCTCCAGGAAAGCGGGAAGCAGGTTCCGCCTGAGAGGCTGGTGCTGAATACTCGAGTTAAAATCTGGTTAATGGCGCATTGCGCCATGACCAGCAGATTTTCCCGCCACAGGAGCAGACGATCAGATTTTCTCAGAAGCAACCTGACATAGATCAGGGGTAATATTTCTATATCTGTGTCTTGGCAGCCCCCCGCACGTCAGCGTGTTCTCATGGATGATGAATTAGCTCGGCGTGACCTCTGACCTCGACAAAGAGGAGAAGAAATGGCAAACAGGAAAACATGTATTAGTCTATTGGGGCTGCTTTATGAGGGGGAATACTTAATGACGGATTTTCTACTCGCGAAGCCAGATAATTGGTTAGAGAGAGAGTGAAGGGAGACAAAACTGACAGGTGCTGAGAAGTAAAGGGAGCTTAAGGAAGAGCCCGGCTCCACCGACAACATTTACCCACAGAATCTTCCGCGAAAAATTAGTTTCCGATTCAAGTGGACTCAGTTGAGTTTCCGGTTAAAGTCGACTGGACTTAAGTTGAGTTGAATTGAGTTGCTCAAGTTGTTGGTCAATCAAATGTTCATGTTGTGTCAGTAGGGCATTTCTGCCTGAGGGACCATGCTTAATGATGCATGACCTTGACAGTTAGAAGGGACCACTCAATGGTGCGTGACCATGACAGTTTGAGGGGACCACTCAATGATGCATGTCCTTGATAGTTAGAAGGGACCACTTAGTGATACATGACCATGACAGTTTGAGGGGACCACTCAATGATGCATGTCCTTGACAGTTAGAAGGGACCACTTAGTGATACATGACCATGACAGTTAGAAGGGACCAATCAATGATGCATGTCGTTGACAGTTAGAAGGGACCACTCAATGATGCATGTCCTTGACTGTTTGAAGGGACAACTCAATGATGCATGACCTTGACAGTTTGGACATGAATTATGCATACAAATACAGGCTGTTGATTCGGTTGAGTGGTGTCAGTTGGCATCGCCCACGCATGACGCAGTTCCATTTAGAGAGGCAATACTCAATGTAATTACATGCAAACAGAAGAACAATTCGGTAAATATGCATGTATGAAACACTAGATTAGCAGCCATTGTTTACTGTAGGGGGACATTATTTTACACAGGTCGCAGATGTTTCAGTATGTTTTCACCAATCCAGTATCAAATCTTGTTATATTTACACGATGGGTGTGGAACAAAATACAGAATACAAAGAGGCCGAGTATCGTACACTGATCCCTCATGTACGAGCATTAGACAGAAGTTTTTGCTTTTTCATTTCCCTCCAACAAAGAAAAAACAGGGTTTAATCCGCCACCATCATTCAATCCCCTCCCTCTGTCACTGTGATGCTGCTCTCCTCTAATTGAAGATTGAAGAGTCGGCGGATTGAAAGAGAAAGATGGCCGCCTCCCTGGTCACGTCCTATCATTACACAGCAGATGTGATCGTCTGCCACGAACAGAAACCGCGGGAAAACATACTATGTGAAACTATAAAAACCGCGGGAAAACATACTATGTGAAACTATAAAAACCGCGGGAAAACATACTATGTGAAACTATAAAAGATGTTTTTATCTCCCACAAGTCAGCGCGGTTCTGATAATGATGAAAGCGAGGACCAGACACTTGCCGGGCTGAGCAATAAATGGCAGGGTCAAGTGAGGGAACTGATCATGTGATTGATTGATTGACCTCTCCGCATGCATCATCCTTCGCTATTATCGTCCCGGATGTGGAGATCCGTGCAGTGGAAGCAGCAAAGCATTGTGTGGGACGGGAAGGATGATATCATACATCACATGATATATCTCTCTCACTGTGGGTGCGTCAGACAGACCGGATGTGGGTACACTGCGGGGTTAGTGTGGTGGGAGTAATTGTGGCATTGTGGGAACATGTGACATTTAGCCACAGCTAAATACAAGCTGTGCGGGGGAGAGATGAGATACGGGAGACACACTGACCTTCTCTGACCCAAGCTGACCTAAGCTGACCTTCACCAGTAGAACATTAGCGCGGATGACGCTGCTTTTCCAGCCGCCAACTCGGAGACATGTACTACTCCAGTAATGAAGCGACCAATTCCGCCGCTTAAACCCGTAATTCCGCTTTTAATTTGTGGTAAACCAGCGCGCCCTTTAAAGGCTGAGCCCGGCAGGCTCTTACTTACAGATGCTCTTACTTACAGATACTGTCACTGTCATTGTCAGGCAAAATACGACAGTTTCATGAAGAGATCCTCGTCACTGCTGACGTATTAAAGCAAAACACAGCTTCAGTAATGAATATTTACAGTCACTAGCATAAGAATAGCTGTGGATTAAATCAGCAGAGAGATTGGTTTTAAAGCGGGTAGTAGATAGAGATTGGGTTTAAGGCGGGTGGTAGATGGTGCGCCCTCATAGATATCATTATACCTGTCTCTGATTAAGGCCAATTGAGTTTTCATGTGTAATCAAAGCCGGAATAATCAGAAAAACCCGCCCTTTTATGCAATCGTAAACTTAGCTGGATATAAAACCACAAGTCTGCTCTTATAATTAAAGATGAAGGTGTCTACATGTACATATGAGCTGGATTAAGGGGTTGATTATAGATTAAACAATTAAAGTTTATAAGCCAGAGTCCTGGATCCATCACTGTCGCTCACACATCAAACGTCCCACTCTCCTTTACCCCGCAATTTTTGCTAAATACCAAGAGGAAAGACGTGCATATATTTCACACAGGAGAGAGTGGTTAAGTGACAATGATACAGTGCCGCTTTGTTCCGCGGGGGACAACATTAAAACTGAGGTGCCGCACAAAAAAAACATTTCATGTGGTGAAAAACGATTGTCTTCTATCACACGCCCGCTCAGAGGCGGCAGAATTGACGTCAGAGAGAACATACAATTCACTTTCTGGCTTTCCCGCCTAAAGCTGCCGGTCCCGGGGGACCAGAGCCGGGAACAAGACTCTCTTTCCCCCGCTAATGGGAGACAATAAAAGATTCGGCTAGAATTGATCTGCTGAGCCGCTTACAGTTATAGAGAGAAGGAGAGAGTTAGAGAGGGGTATACTACCTGGGAAGACGACCTAAAGTTGCTCACACACAAAGAAACAATGTTCTTTTCTGAATTGTTCCCGCCAAAACGCCACGCGGCCTCCCGCCTTTATTCTTCCTTTCGTCTGCTCTGCATACACATCTATACATGGATGTTTCAGCTGATACCGGAAGGATTTAGCGAGGTTAAGTTTACAGTTACAGCAGCAGACGACATGTATATAAAAAGTCCCGCCATTGATTCGCGCCACTTTCATCGGTCGTCTGTGAATCATCTCTGATTCATGCTTGGGCTGAGAACGCTCCAACAACACGTCTGATCGTTGACGAGAGGGCGAGAGGGGGCAATCTTTTGTACCCATCAAGTACTTAAGGGTAAGGAGGAGACAGGTTTTATTCCAGAAGAAAGAATTTATCGATGACCACTTGTCCGTGCTCGCAGCTGAGTGTGTCAGCAACTAGCTTCGTATTTGGTGAATATGTTAAGGTAGTTGAAAGTTCAGAAGTGACAACATAAAATACCGCTTCATGTGACTTTAATATATCCTGCCACAGTCTCCTAGAGGAAACTTATCTAACCCTCGGTCTAATGATCGCCATATTTTCCTGCATGGGCGATAGTAGGAGATGATAAAAGTGCTCTATGCTCGCGCCAATTCACATTTACCGGAAGCTAATCTAAGTTTACAACACTCTCCTTCCAGCAACTCATCAAAGACATTTGGTCGCTTCCCTTTTAGGATATGACTGCTCCTAACCATATATGGATATTGCCTGGTTTTTCTTTTTGTGTCAGTATAGAGTGCGTCTATAAGGGAATTGTCATTGGGCATATTAACCCTAATGCATCATGTTTTAGTCAACTTGTGGCAGTAGAATGGCGTTGGCTACATTAGCTGATGTTAATTCACTCGTCTCTCCCTGGCTGCAGTAGCTCTCTCCTCTCTGCCTGGCTCGCTTGTGGCTTTAATACGTTGTGGGGAGCTCGGCCATGATGTTTATTAAGATGCAAACTGTTGGAGCCGCATGTATTACAATACCTGATGGGGAAACTATATGGTAATCTGTTTATATCTATCCCAACGGCCCGGCGTAACCAGGCATGCGCAACCATGTACGTGAATGTAGAACCCAGGCCACCTCGATATAGTAAGTGCCAGTATTTGCGAATGTGAAACCCTACATGTAGTGCTGCTTAAACTCAATCACTGCTGTGTTGTGTAAATCCCTGATCGACTCCCGGTAATCCCCAAGTGACAGCCGCCATCTTGTGCCCCTACCCTGTGCCGTGAGGGATTTCCCGCTGATCGCTCTTAGGGCAGGAGATCCCGGTAGTGGGAGCTGATGTTTGGGCGCAGACCCCGGTTTAATATCATCCATAACTCAGACAGACCGCCGGAGCTGCCTCTCGCCAGCCGTAATGGCGCCATGAACACCGGCGGAAACAGCCAAACTCGTGCTGTGCCGGAGAGCCGGTCCCGGAGCCATCAGCCACCATCCGAGGGGGGAGGCAGGGTGAAAACTTCATCAAGATTGATCAGGCAGAATATAAAGGTGGTGAAGCATTCTTATAGTGATCCTTAACATTCAACTTGTGGCCTTTCCTCTCATCTTCTTTAAGGCAGCCACCCGCTTTCATCATGTGATGCTTTTAGCAGGATCCCGCCCAACCCTCTGTTTTTGTCAGTTTTGTCCACGACCCCTGAAGATCAAACTCAAGCGTGGGATAGATAAAAGCCGAACAGCTTTCTTGATGCGGCAACAGACAGCTAAATACCCAGGAATTTAGTCGGAACATCATCAGTAATTCTCCCGCCCTCTCCTTCTCAATCATTCTAAGCGTCGTCTGCGCAGAGGTTTGCGCATGAATGCACCGGAAGCAGGCAGATGACCAGGCTGGTGATCCCTTCTGATGAAAATGCGGGATATCTCCTCACGGTTTGCTGGTTTCTGGCTGCCCACACGGAATAGAATATGACAGTAAGCGGGTGGTTAGCATGGCTCACATGACCCGTGATCTTACCTCTGTCCACTTCACCAGGCAGACGACAGAGAGTTTCCAGCATAGATGAGCTCTTTACCTGCAACACTGAGTGGAGATCACCAGAGCTCAGTGACTGCTGTCAAATTCTCCCAGCGGGAAACTGCTTGTTCCAGTCCACATTACATTTAATACTTCCATCTTCATGTCTCTATTAAAATCATGGCTAGAGCCAGATAGGTGGGGCTGAAGAGTGTTATTAAATATTATGGCTCCCTTCTCCCTAACAGCTCTCGATGACTAGATCCTCTCCGTGTCAAGTGCACCCATCAAATTGGTGATTTGGAAAATGGCAGAAGCGACCACTAAGTGGTAGACTGCATGTTTACCCTGGTAAGCACAAGTCTGAAGTTGAGAAGCATTCTTGTTGGCGGTTTGTTTGATGGTGGACCGTCCATGTGGCTAGTCAGGATGCCAAATGGTCACTTGTTTTGTCTGTCTAGTGGTGTAAGGCTTGTGTGACTTATGATGGATAGTTTGCATATAGGTGGGTTGCCACTTGTGCTGTATGTCTGTTGGAGAGCCATCCCTGTTATTGATAAGGTTGACTTGTCCTGGCTACAAATTGTCTCCTGTTTTGTCTGTTTGTTGGGGAGCTGTCCATGTGGGCAGTAACGGCGACTTATCATGGTGACAGATGGACAGACGGGTTGGTGAAGCCACTCCCCCACCGTGGCTGACCACTAACAGAAGACGGTATGTGGGCTATGTTTAGCCAATGACTTCATAAAGCAGATGGGTGTTGACTATGTTTATCTGCTGACCACAGAAAGCAGATGGTACATGGACTATGTTTAGCGGATGACCACATAAAGCAGATGGTACATGGACTATGTTTAGCGGATGACCACAGAAAGCAGATGGTACATGGACTATGTTTATCTGCTGACCACATAAAGCAGTCGGGACATGGACTATGTTTCTATGTTTAGCCGCCCAGACAGATGAGTGGAAGGGTCGGCAGCACGAGTGCCACTTGTTACCGGCCACTTCCACCACATCAGCACGCCTCCTTTTAGCTGCGCCAGCAGATTACTCAAACATAGAGACAGCAAACTTCATCAGCGTGAGAGATGAGAGCCATCACAACTTCTCTACAGGCGAGCTAAGCAGGAAACCAACTCTATTCATCACCGACAAAACAAGTAGTACTAAAATATCTCAGCACTCAGCTCCTGCTTTAATTCTGCTAATAAAGGTGAGGGATTTCTTATATATATCTGAGATGAAGGGGTGGAAATTTGCTTATGCTAAATATATCTGTAAATCTATCAGTGCATGTCAATACTAATTAGTAGACAATCTCAGATATCCAGATTATCCGGTGTTGTCTGATGAATCATAAGTACGCATCTGTAAGAATGTCCACTTCCAGTGCAGCAGAGCCTTCATTTCCGGATATTTACCAAAGTCATTCTTTATATGGTAGTCATCAATGAAGCAGTAACATTGCTAAAGCTAGGACTTCAATAAAGGATCAACATCTATAGTCGATATCAGACATACCAAAATATGCATGATTAAAGACAATTGCATCTTTGTTCGATATAAGTACCTCTTACGATTTATGGAAAACTCACCAAAGCTTAGATTTTTATACGAGCTACTTGACTAAAGGGATAATCTATGTAAGAGAGTTCAACGGTCAATGAAACGTATCATTTCTTTAAGACTTTGATGTAAAAACCAAAACCAAAGGTTATGGTTGATAATGATTATTCACCAAAGCTATGATATATTTGCCAAAGCTATCGTTTATATGCCAATAGAATGATCTATTTGCCAAAGCTATGATCTAATGCCAAATCTATTAACCATTTGCTACAGTTATTTATTATTTTCCGAAGCTGTTGCTTTATAAGACTTTTCGCGCTCAAAGCCTCGCCACAGCAGAGTGATGGGGAAGAGCGTCCCACTTTATTTCTAATCAAAGTGATGAATATATTCA